>VMBQ01016801.1:0-10633 GCA_007657795.1 Dreissena rostriformis | reverse complement strand
GAATTATACCAAAATATTGTTGCTATGTTGTCGCTTGCCTTTAATTGCTCATTTCCTCTCATGCGTCATGGTATTTCAAAGTAGAATACTTTCCAATCGACAAGAGAAAAGAGATCTGGGTTCAAATCCCAGAAGGGGCTTCAGAGGATGATGCATTTTGTGATGAATGATTATTTTGCACAATCAATTACATTAAATATATCCTTATAGAAACTAAATGACTGAAAAGTTATTTAACATTTGATAAATACTTGATACATGTACAACGGACTAAACATTGCTTAAACTATCAATGCATACAGGTAAATGATAATTATGCATTTTACCTAAGAGATAACGAATAAATAAATAAGACCAACCGTAAAAAAATGTAAAACAAGATGTGTTTGTGAAACACTATGTCCACTTTTGAGCGATTTTAGCCCATAAATTTGACCTTTGACCTTGAAGGATGACCTTGACCTTGACCTTTCACCACTCAAAATGTGCAGCTCCATGAGATACACATGCATGCCAAATATCAAGTTGCTATCTTCAATATTGCAAAAGTTATGGCCAATGTTAAAGTTGGCGCAAACAGACCAACAGACAGACCAACAGACCAACAAACAGACAGACAGACAGGGCAAAAACAATATGTCCCCCAGTATATACTGGTGGACATAAAAATGTAACAGGCATTGAGCATAATTAATGTTAATGTGTCTTAATATTTTCTTATCAGTCAAAATTTAAATACCAAAAAAAAGAATAAAACAAGAGATGTGTTTGTCAGAAACACAATGCCCCCTACTGCGCCGCTTTGAATAATTTGTCTTATTTTTAGATTATATCCCTTAAAAAATTATAACTACCCTGGTGAAAATGATCTGTACCTGCAAAATGAGAAATAGAAATAATCTCCCTTTAAAGCTTGTTACTTCCATTGGATTTTGTTTTTTGACCTTTGACCTTGAAGGATGACCTTTACCTTTCAGCATTCAAAATGTGCAGCTCCACGAGATACACAGTCATGCATGCCAAATATCAAGTTGCTATCTTCAATATTGCNATTGTTGGTAACTATGTGTCGTCCATGAACTATGAACGATTACGTGACACATTCTAGCCACCTTACTTTGTTTTTAATCTTGCATACTTTTATCTTTGAACTTTCATCTGTTAACCTGCACTTATATTTTATTTTTAACACAGTTTTCTCGACAGCGCCTCCCAGTTATAGTCAGAATTGATTGCTAGGGAGTAACACGTAGACGTAGACATAATCTGAAATTGTTTCGCCATAGAAAAAGATACATGTGTATATAAATTATAATACGTGCTGCTAATCAACTTATCAATTTTCCGTAGATGCTGTTAGTCAATTGAGTGGTTGATGTCTTTTTACAATAATTTTCAATTACAAAAGGACATAACAGTGATTACAGAGATATGCAGAATCATTACTGCCACCAATGATAGTAGCAAATCTGTAACGGCTTCATTTATAGTCCAGCTGACCTAACAGGAAATTCCTCTCATGGATTGTATGACAGTTCTTCTAGTAGAACTAAGTGCCCCTTTCAAATCCTACCTGGAGTACTGTGTACTACGCAGGCTTGTACTGTTATACATGTTCAACAGATCTTTGACAGACTGTGCGTCTCAATTGAATTCCAAAATTGCAGTTACTTTAATTTTAAACAAGACAGGGGGAGTACATTTTCCCAATAATCATGTACATAGTATCGCAGAGCGTCACTAAATTCCATCTGGATCCTGGCGCTTATGAATATTATGTTCTTATATTTATTTGTTTTTTTTAGTATTATGAGAATTTAGTTTTGTATTAAAAACTTGGTATTTTTCAAATGTACACACAACTATATGAACGAGTCAAGATACAAGATTTCATGGGTTAATTCAAGAGTAACATAAAACAATATTCAGATTGTAATATTGGAACATATACACTAGGCAAACAGTGTCACATCAATAAATACAGTGCTTGAAAATACTATACAATACACAATACTATAAACTTAACAATTGCAGATTAGGAGATGTACATGTATTTTCAGCTCGGCTGCTTTCGAAGAAAACCCGAGGTATTGTTATAGCCAGCTCGTCCGCCGTCCGCGTCGTCGGAAAACTTAAACATTGGCCATAACTTTTGCAATATTGAAGATAGCTACTTTATATTTGGCATGCATGTGTATCTCATGGAGCTGCACATTTGTAGTGGTAAAAGGTCAAGGTCATCCTTCAAGGTCAAAGGTCAAAAAAATTTGTTCATGTGTATCTCATGGACCTGCACATTTCGAGTGGTGCAAAGGTCAAGGTTAAGGTAATCCTTCAAGGTCAAAGGTCAAAAAACAAATTCCAAGCACCCACAGCCAAGCGTTGGCACCCGCTTTGCGATGCTCTTGTTTTAAATTAATGATTAATTGTCATGTGTTAATTTATGTAAAGAGATATTTGTTCAAAATTATACCAAAATATTGTTGCTATGTTGCTTGCCTTTAATTGCTCATTTCCTCTCATGCGCCCTAGTATTTCAATGTAGAATACTTTCCAATCGACAAGAGGAAACATGTCTGGGTTCAAATCCCAGCAGGGGCTTCAGAGGATGATGCATTTTGTGATGAATGATTATTTTGCACAAACAATTACATAACATCTATCCTTAAAGAAACTAAATGACTGAACAGTTATTTAACATTTGATAAATATTTCATACATGTACAACTTATTTAAAGTCACTTAAACTATCAATGCATACAGGTACATGATAATTATGTATTTTAATGCATAGAAATTACAAACAGTAAATTAAAAAATGCACCTAAGTGATGAAGAATAAATTAATAAGACCAACCGTAAAAAATGTAACAAGCATGGAGCATAATTAATGTTAATGTGTCTTAATATGTTCTTATCAGTCAAAATTTAAATAACAACAATAAAAGAATAAAACAAAAGATGTGTTTGTCAGAAACACAATGCCCCCGACTGCGTCGATTTGAATTAACAAATATTTTTTTTTAGATTATATCCCTTTAAAAATTATAACTTACCTGGTGAAAATGATCTGTACCTGTCAAATGATAAATAGAAATTATCTCCCTTTAAAGTTTGTTACTTCCCTTGGATTTTGTTTTTTGACCTTGAAGGTTAACCTTGACCTTTCAGCACTCAAAATGTGCAGCTCCATGAGATACACATGCATGCCAAATATCAAGTTGATATCTTCAATATTGCAACAGTTATGGCCAGTGTTAAAGTTTTCGGACGGAATCACAGCCGGACTGACAGTTCGGGGGCATAAAAATAGAGCATACCAAAATGAAATGCATGATTATACAGGCTGCTTAGCTGTTCCTCGTAGCCGTCCAAGATAGCCATACAATCTTCATGTTTCGTTTCATTCTTGAACATGATAGGGAGAGGATGTACAACCGATTTCCGCGACATCTTTTCGCTGAATTCATGTCGAATGTACTTTGTAACAAGTTTACCATACTGTTGAAAAGCTGGTATCTTGCATAACGTTCTGGCAAGGAGCACAGGGTAGGATTGTTATAACTTTGCCTTGTCATTAAAATGTTCAGGCATAAGTACTTTTTCACTTGTTAACCCTGAAACATCGACCTTAGGAACGAAATTGTTCATGTCTATTTTCGACACTCTACTAAATATAATGTTACTTGTGAATAGATGCAGGTCCTTATTCCTTCTCTCTTTACTGAGAGATGATGTTTTCACATAAATATCCAGGTTATCTCCAGAAAACATACATGATTAACTGTAGGTGACATTATGAAATAAAACCCAAAGTCACCGGTGTTGTTAAAGTGGCAAATTGATGGTATTTTACAAATTCCCTTTATTGAATTGAAAAAGTCCATATTAATGTTTTGAGCATACAAATATCTCCTAGTCAGTCTGACAATGATACATTTATGAATTATTGTCTAAACTATATCTACAATTACAACAGCTATTTTTTCTAAACACGCCTCAGTATGATCTCGTGTCTACAAAACTTGTGCACAACCAATTTTCTGCACTTTTTAAATAAATCATATACTTTTTGCGAAGTCTCAGGTGAACTGGTAATGGACTGATCTATAGGGTAGTGCTCACATGTATGTGAAGCATTTTCTGGTGAACAAATATTTAAGGCATTTCATTTCAAATTTGTTTCACTGTATTTATGTGAAAAATACACATGTAAGAGAAGAAAGCCACTGCGGAAACATGCTCGATTCTTACCAGTAACCTTTAGCAATGGATTTTGTTTCAGGTTGTCAGCAATCAGTTGTTCTGTCATTGCTTGGATTCCTTCCTGGAGTGTTATCCTTGAGGGCCATGACAATATCAGACCCAGCTGGTTTAATCGAGTTTGTCCCTACAAAAACATTTCATTGATATATGAAATTTTGTGTTTGCAAAACCTGTTGCAACTAGCTTAAAATAAACATATTTACACGGTTTAACATGATAGTAGAACAATAAATTGTAATACTGCGTGAATGCACTTAAACATGTATGATATCAATTTCTTACAAAACATGCTTATCAGGGATTTCAATTTATACTTTTTATTAAAATCAAAATGGAATTTTCTCATTGTTGACTCAAGAAAATAAAGCCCATCGAAAAATGTAGGTACATTTTATTTCCAAATTCAAAAGCACTCGTTTTTCTTTAAGTTTTGTATGGTTTTATCCCAGTAATTCACATTTATTCATGTCAATTATCATTTTAAAATACATAAAAGATGTATTAGGAAACTAAGTTCGATAAATTTCTGAGTTTTGAAATATCATTTGCTATTCTGACTCTTCATATTTACAAGCAGGGTTTATAACTATAAGACTCATAGATTCCAAATTCTACTGAAATTCCTCATATGCATTTTGGCAAAATAGTCATTTATAAGGTGAACAATCATATTTTCAGTTGTTGTCAAATTTCAATAAAAAGCAGCAGAAACCTTTCAACAACAAAGGATATAAAGTTCAATAACAAGCAAAAGTTCTTCGCAATAACACAAACTTTTCAATATGGATGTGGAATTTCCATGCCATATTTTTCTGACATTCGTACTAAGCATCCATAGTAGGTTATTTACTTGTCCAAGGACAAGTACTATGCCTGATTATCAGTGAACAGCGTGCAAAAATGTGGTGTATACACAGTTGAAAGATATTTTTATATTACTGTATAATTATTTACACAATAAAATTAGCATTCTCTTAGTCTTAAAGTATTAATGTCACACACTTAAGAATATATCAGACAGGAGTCAATTTCTTGGAATGAAGTCCATAAAGGCATTATCACGTAGACAATTGATAACGAATACCAGAATAGATTTACAATGAGCTTGTTCAATCACCGTATATAGATGAAATAACAAAATATGTCTGCAGTTTCAGAGATTTTTAAAGTTTTCACTTCATACAGTACATATGAGGAAAACAAGTAACCCCTACGACGGGCCCAACTTTTACCCCAGAGACATGATTTGAACATATTTGATAGATTTGTAACTTTAAAAGACAGGAAGACAGACGGCCATGGTGATTCCAGTGTACCACCCTTAACTTCGTATCAGGATTATAAACAATGCATGGTTATTAGTTACTATTATTAGTATTACTGTTACCTTTTCATCATGTCTTTAATTATTTCATCCAGGAAGTGATCAATGCTGTCCTCTAGTGTACTTATGTCTCTGTATGTATACAGGACTGAGCTGAAACTTTGCGTTCTCGAAGTCACTGATAAGGACTGCGTCCACAGTTCTTGCAACAGTACCGAAGTTGAATTTTTGCCTGCAAAAATCTCTTGTAACAGTGCCTTCAAATCACTTAACATAGGACTCTTAGTCATCAACTACAGGTCTAATGTAACCATGATCTGAAGGTAATGTACATGTGGAAGACTGGGTTGAATGTTCTATAACTGGAAAATTTGATACCTTATCAGAACGGGATGGATTTTGAACCTGTTTAGCAGGTCTACTGTAACCATGGTCTGCAGGTAAAGTGCATGTGGAAGACTGGGTTGAATATTCAATAACTGGAATATTTGAAGAAGGGGTTGGATTTCGAACCTGTTTAGCAGGTGACAGCAATTTAAGTTTCTTCCTTGACCTGTTCTGATGTGCATTCAAGGGCACTGTATTCAAAGTCTTGGGTGTTACAGGTTAAGCTACACCCCTTTTTACTCGTACACCACTTTGGGTAACATATTTAGTTGCTGATGTCTTCAGCTAAATTATAAAATCATATGTGTGTTATATCTTCCTGTAACAGTTTCTGCATACCGTAGGTGAATCTGAATTTACGATGCTTGAAAATAGATTATTATCGTTTAAAACTAATTTCAATTTTCCAAAAAATGTTCCTCTTCAGTTTTTCGTCCATTTACTTTAATCGGTCTAATTTTGGTCACACAATACACAAAACAATCTAATTTTGTAATTTTAATGGGTGTATGTGCTGCCATCTGTATTCTGTATTCTTCTTCTTTAACCCCCTTCGAAGAGGAAGCAAACAATCGTTTGCAGACAATAAATAATCCACCACCGAATATTAACAATCCCACCGAATATGAACAATCTATCTAAAAAATTTACACAGTTCGCACTTTTATTCACACACTGTTGAATCAACACTATTGCCTGTTTAATTAAGACCTATACCCTTTGTTAGTTTTTGTGTGTTGGTACGGGGTGGTCGCTGTATTGCTTCGGTTACTAAGAGCAACTGACGTGTCCTGTTCAGACCATACAACAAACGTCCACAATGCTTTTCAAACTCGTGATATTCTGTACACACTTGGGTTTTCAGGAAAGTCTTTAAAGTTGGCCAACTGTTGATGAGTATATAGAGCTGATCGTCTATAGGTACAGTATTAAATGAAGTCTCCGTTATCACCTCCCACTGACGTTCTATGTCAACCATAACTGACTGTCTAACACTATGGAGGGCACTACAATTGAGCACAAAATGTTCTGCGGTTTCGTTTTCTTCACCACACATCTGACAAGTTGGGTTAATATCAATCTGATTAAAGTTCTTACGTTTAGTTTAAATCATATACGTCCCTCTGAGTAACCGTACCTTTGTTTTTAACCGTTCTGACTCCCTGGCAGTGTATTCCAACGAGAGTAAAGGAAGAATCTTGCCTGGAACGTACTTATCTTGTCTCAAGAAGAACAATGTGGAATATAAGGGTGTTAGGTGTCCATCTGATCACTCCAATAACTATGAACCGCCTTGTGTATACGTGTTTTAACCTTCCCTTCGTGGGTGTGTCGTCAGCAAGGTCAGCAACAGTCCCCAAATCGTACATCCACATTACATGCTGCACTTGTGTGAACCAAGATGAGCTGTCAACTGATTTAAATTTAATTGTATGTGAATTCATGGTTCGATCGGTAAAAGTCCGGATAGAAGATATATTGCCGCGTTGGCTGTGTTATCTGGTAATCTAAGAATTTCTTTCACAAACTTTCTTTGGAATGTCTCTAGACATTTACTAATGCGTTCAGGTGGTAATAACAGTTCCAATCCATATAAAAGTACCGGAAGAACATAAGATTTGTAAAGATGAATAATTGACAGTACGTTTTGTCCCGCTTGACCTTTGTAACCACTACCGAATATACTATGCTTTTCTTCCTGTTTTTTTTAATTCTCATCCACATTAGCTTTTTGGTTGTTCTGCATGGAATCAGTTCGTATAATACCGAGATGTGTAACTATTTGCACAGATGGTATTTCCACATTGTTCATGAAGAGGGGAGTAGACACGCCCTTTTTACGTTGGTGACTAACATGGATATGCACGCTCTTTTGTAATAGGTATCGCTCCGTATTGGCGAACTCTGACGAAATGTTTAGCAGTTTCTGAGCTGCATTGACTGTCTCGGCACATAAGCATATATTGTCTGCACAGGCACTGGCCGCACATTTAACGTTACCGATAGTGATTCCCACTCTGGCTTCTTGTATACGATTAAGTAGCGTGTTAACGTAGTCCTTATAAAGGTCGTGCTCAGTACTCCTCCCTGTCTGACGCCCTGCTGGACAACGAGCTCTGCCGAGACACGCCCCTTCCACTTCACCGCACTAAAAGGGTCTCTATGGAAGCTTTCAATTAGGGACCAATGGTTGTCAGATACTCCAATGTGACTCAGTCGTCTCATCAGGTGCTTGTGGTCCACCACATCGAACGCAGATTTCGCATCCAGAAAGATCAAATGCATTTCGGATCTATTGTCATGACATTCACGATACAGTTCTCCTACTATAAAAGCTGAATTTAACGGTGAGAAGTTCTTAGTAAAGCCCCTTTGGTATATATTCTGGCTGTCCTTTACGTTTGGTGCTATCCTAAAACGCAGTATTGCTTCGACGATCTTGCCAATCACCGGTAGAACGGTTATGCCCCTGTAGTTCACTGACACATCGGGTTCACATTCGTTTTTAAAAATGGGAGTTACCACACCTCTCTTCAAAGCCGCAGGAAACGATCCACTGGCGAATATGGGATAGCACTTTTAAAAGATACTCAAGAGTGCTGTCTTCACAGTTCAATATATGTTCGACTGACATGTTGTAAACATCCGGCGCTTTACCAGTATTCATACTTTTAAATGTTTTTTCAATTTCAATTTTAGTTACATGTTTGACATAATTATTACGGCTCACATGCACGGTCAGTTCATATTCAAGATTCACGATTTCATCATATACAATGTTGAAGAGGTCATTGGTGGCCTGGCGCCCAAGAGCTTCATCTTGAATGATGAACGCTTGGAATGATCATTACATGAATGAGACGCTCTCTTTTAGCAATATGATAATAACGTCTTTTTAAAGACGTCGACAAGAGGTCTTTTTGGCGAGGAAAATAATGACGTCTTTTAAAATACGTCGAAAAGACGTCTTTTTACCGAGATAATAATGACGTGTTTTAAAAGACGTAAAAAAGACGTCGTTATAACGTAACACTATAAGGACGTCTGAGAAAATTGTAAAATAAACGTCTTTTCAACGTCTTTTTTATCAACATGATAAAAACGTCTTTTTAAAGACGTCGACAAGACGTCTTTTTGGCGAGATAGTAATGACGTCTTTTAAAATACGTCGAGAAGACGTCTTTTTACCGCGATTATAATGACGTAAAAAATACGTCGTTGTAACGTTACACTATAAAGACGTCTGAGAAAATTGTAAAATAAACGTCTTCTCAACGTCTTTATAGCAACATGATAATGACGTCTTTTAAATACGTCGAAAAGACGTGTTTTAGCGATATAATAATGACGTCTTTTAAAAGACGTTGAAAAGACGTCCTTTTAACGTTACTGTCTGAAAAAGTCAATTGCTTATATTTTTTTTAAATTTTGATCACGTTTGTTTTCTGTGATGTGCTGTTTTATAAAGTATTGTTCAATTACAGGCAATTGGTCATTTTCCTTATATTCCCATAGGACTTGCGCTTGATAACAATGGTTTCTTTTTTTGTAATGTCTCTGCAGGAGTTTCATATAATTTTAGATGATACATTATGTATAGATTCAAACGACCCAGCCAGCACACCATTATCGGATAGATATCGGTAGCAAAACGGGATATCGCCATATCGCCCGATGTCTATCCGATGTAAATCCGTTTCGCCGCCCGATATATGTTATTTAAAATAAAGTCATTTTATATGCAACACTTTTAATGAAATACTGAAAAATGTATATATTTGTACTACAAAACATAAATATGGTCAATAATAAATATGCAGCTTGTGGTTAATTTTACCGATAGCGGACCGACAACGGCCCGTTGTGGTCGTTAATGTTTTCGTTCAAAAAACGATAATTTCGTTCGGTTTCAATTCTGGAGATTGTCTGGCGGTAAAGTTCGAACAAAACACTCGGCACTCCAAAACAATTGTGTCTTGCGTTTTGTTTCGGCAATCTTCCTTAAATTTCAAGTTAGTATTGTTTGATTATAATATATAATTAACTTTATAGTTGAACGCACATGTAGATTTGTGCGTAAATAACTTGAAGGTACAGTACGAATTTGGATTGTACGTTGATAATATATATTCGCAAGGTACATTTTACAGGGCGTTCATACTTTGTAGTTTTGTTAGTTGTACACTCCCTAAAATTGGATTTTTATACAATTTAAATGTTTTGTACATATTAAGAATGGTTTTGTTTCGTTGTTTCATTGAAAGATTCCACACCACTCAGGGTTTTTTTGTGTTGTGGGGGATGGGGCCTTTAGCCCTTATGTGGGGGAAATTTTACGCGCGATTTTCCACTTTGGAGGAAAAATTGTGCACGTTTTTTCCTAAATGGGGGAAAATGTTAAAAGTATTACTTTTACTGCTAAATGGGATAAAAAGAAAAAAAGAGTGTTAGTTTCTTCATAGACCATCTTAACTGGGATTGACTATTACTTCATTATAATTCATGTATACAAGGTATCGAGAATCCGCAATACTTGTTTATGAAACTTTCGTACATTTCCGTATTCTCAACAATGCTGTATATGAATCACAATTTGATAATATACGTTAAAATGAAAAACAAATATATAGTAATGGGAAAACGTGACCCCCCCCC
>VMBQ01016793.1:0-11322 GCA_007657795.1 Dreissena rostriformis | reverse complement strand
GCCGCGTGAACACTCGCTAGCAGAAAAAAAAACGCGGAGGGAGCGCAAAACGCGTGGAGTGTACTGTAAATTACAAAGTGAAGCAGACGACTGCACTACTGTAGTGGTAACATTTCAAAACAAATTACTTTCACTTTCTCTTGATTTTCAGAAAATATTGCATAAAAACCTCATAGATTCTAGCATAAGACTTTTTAAGAGCAGTGAGCGCACACAGTGTCAGGGTTATCACGAGTGTTAAGTGTGAATACCCCCGTTCTGATTGGATGTTTATTATATTAAATCTTTAAATAGCACAGTGAACTTAAGTCGGCCTAATGCCTATTGCAATTGAGCATTCTCCCTTTCCAGTGTGACATATAGGTATAAGGTCAACATGTGAGTGGCGGATATTTATTGCGGGTGTGTATTGAAATAATGTTTGCATGGTTAAACACGCTGTAAATAAACAATTTTAAAATGAATTTTACGGGAATTAAATGAATCTTTGAAGGTAAATCCTTAATTGTTGCATTGTTTGAATTAATTAAGAAAATGTTTCACTTGTTTCCTTAGCCACTCGATTCATGGTCATCGGAGGATAAATAACAGTGCAATCGGTTTACCAAATTTAAGACCATTTCAACACCAAGCAAAGACATGGCAGTAAAATATACCAGTGGACTCGGACTTGTAGCTGTCATCAATTTCTCCTTCCTCTGGGGCATAATGGGTGCCTTGATATTCATCTTGTTGTCTGCCAGTGTCATCGTATTCGCGATGTCGGCGTTTTGGGTCCCTCTCCCCGGAACGAGACCGTTCGCCCTTTTCTTTTGATCTCGATCGATGTTTACGCTTTTTCTTGTGTTCACGGTCTTTTTCCTTGTGTTTTTTTGAAGAACCCATGTTATGGGTTAGCAATTTAGTATTATTTACGGGCACAACCTATAAAATGAAAAAGTAAACAAAACGCAAACTTCACGTTCTCAAAACCGGAAATGGTTTCTGATATTTTGCTAACTCGTATTAATCGCAATCTAATCAAGGCAAATCGGTCTGAAAACGAACGGACTGTAAATATGAACATTATGAAGACTTTACCTGCCCATAACCTATACCAACACATTTGTTTGTATAGGTCCCTGCCATAACTGGGCATGATAGGAAATCAAAATAAATTTGCACCAAAATTAAAGTAATTGTATCAAGTTGTTTCAGGGGTCAACATGCCAGTTAAAGGAAAGCACTGGAACCCAACCATGAAAAAAATGAATTAAATAATTACCTTCTTCTTCTTCCCATTGATTGCAGGGCTCCTCTGGAACATCAACGCAAATGTACTTTTCAAGGAGTCTTAGGCCTGGATAGAACCAGTACTTGGTGTCTTTGGGGAAGATTTAAAGAATGCTCCCACAGTGGGGATCGAACCCGTGACCTCCTGATTGCTAGGCGAACACCATATCCACTACACCACAGCAATCTTTAAAACATTTATCCTCCAGTGACCTAATTTTGGTGTCATAGAAAACAATTAACAAAATCTCAAAACTAATGCAAACAATGCAACTTTAAATGATTTACCTTCAAAGAATGATTTAATTCCAGTTAAATCCATGTCAAATTTGTTTATTTGCACACTGTTTTACAATGCCATAGATGCTAACCCCATGAAAACTGTTCACAATTTACATGGGTGACATAATTCCAGTGATGTCACATAAAAAGGAGGGTTCTACATTGCCATTGGCAATAAAAAGTGCTGTGTATCATTATGTAAACAGATTTCTCAATTGTTTGTTGCTGCAGAATATCAAGAATATGCTTTGATCCACAATCATCCAAATAAATATGCTGCTTATTCTCGAGGTGAGGTAAATGCTTTTTAACTTTAAGGTCAAACTGTCAAAGGTCAAGGTCACAGAAGCTTGTAACATGAAAATGGTGTGTCACACAATACAAAGTGAACGTTTAGGAACATATGAATTATTATCCTTGTTAGTCTTCAGAGAAAGATAACTCCTTTCGATTTTGAAATCAAGAAATTAATGGTCATGGTCACAGGGGCTTTAAAATAAAAAAAAAAAAAAAGAAAAAAGTTTTGATGCAAGTTTGGAGGCATACATGATTAACAAAAATCTGTTATCAAAAAAGTTATAAAGGCTTCATACATTGAAGGAGTTGTAAATTACTGCCAAACGTTTAAGCAGCATTCTGGGAAAACTGGGCTTAATGCACATGCCTTAAGTGTCATCCCAGATTAGCCTTTGTAGTTCGCATAGGCTTATCAGGGACGACACTTTCTGCTTTTATGGAATTTTTCATTTAAAAGAAAGTCTCTTATAAAATAAATTGTGGAAAGTGTCAATCCTGATTACACTTTGCTTACTGCACAGGCTAATCTGTGATGACACTTTTTGCTTATGCATTAAGCCCGGTTTTCCCAAAATGTGGCTCATTTATTGCAGTTACTGCACTTTCACAGACTGAATAACTTTTTGACAATGTTTTCAGCAACTGTGATGCGTGACAATCTGTGCTGGAATGACAAGACCATAGAGTTTGAACCAATAGCAGCAAGAATAACATCTTTGTTGACGCGGGATACATTGTCAAGTGTACAATCTTTCATACCGTAACGCAAGAGTTTTTGCATCTTTGTTTCAAAGTGTAATTCTAACCGGCATGTTAATTTGCTTTTGAAGTCTGGAAGTTTAATCACTTTTAAAGTTGCAAAAAGTAAAGTTGGCATGGAACCGGTTCTGTCTGGCTCAACTCCGCATGTACTGAGACCGGATTCCTGCCACAAGTTTGAGAGGGCTGTGTACTCTTACGATATTACAGTGATTTTTTTAACTGTGAGTCCAGCGTCCTGGACTCACAAAAACCTCTGGGGATGCAAAGTTTCGAATTATGTGAGTCCCAAATATGCATTGAAATTTCGAAAAAAAATAATATAGTTTAATGTTTGGCCTCGTTCTGTCAATTTGGGGACTCATAGATTTGCAAGTTATCGAGTCCCAGTACTCAGAGGAGAACATTCGTAAAAATATCACTGATGATATGTAAGGTTTATTTTGCACAGCAATTTAGGGTAAGCTTCAAGTGTCAGCACATATCATCCTTACAAAAGGACAACACATTCCGCCTAAACTTGATTTTCGTTTAGAAGAGGGTACCTTTAAATGAAAAATTCAATAAAAACAAAAAGTGTCTTCCCTGATTGGCACAGGCTTTTCTGGGGCGACACTTTACTCACATGCATTAAGCCTAGTTTTCCCAGAACGCAGCTCATATATACCATGGCATTATTCAATCAGTATAAATTATAATGCTAGCAACAGTGAACGACATACTGTAAACAAAATGACTGTTTGTTTATTAAATCTTTATACATCAAATAGCAAAACACAATAAATATAAACAATATCCAGGCAGTTTCTACAAATCACTGAAACTCAAGGTTAAACAAGTGATGTGTTTGTGAAACACTATGTCCCCTTTTGAGCGATTTTGACCCATATATTTGACCTTTGACCTTGAAGGATGACCTTGACCTTTGACCACTCAAAATGTGCAGCTCCATGAGATACACATGCATGCCAAATATCAAGTTGCTATCTTCAATATTAAAAAAGTTATGGCCAATGTTAAAGTTTGTGCAAACCAACAAACAAACCAACAAACAGGGCAAAAACAATATAACATAAAAAATGTGCTGGGTCAAATTCACCTAAAAACAAGACAAAAGAGCTAGCGAAAAAATATTGTGTGAACAATCAGACTAATTGATCACACTTGTGGGTTTATTATTTGTATTCTTATAATTGATGATTTTATTGTGGATTTGAAACCAGAATGCTGTTGCCCAAAATGCAATTCTCTTGTTTTCTGCCAGACTACTTATTTTTTGAGTGGAAAATAAAATCTATTTACAACAACAAGGGCTCCATCTGACAGATTATTGCAATGTCAGTAAAAATTAGAGTTACTGGAACTACAAATGCATATGTCTTTTATTTTTATGTTGATATATGTATTTTTTAAAGGCACTTTTACTAAAAGTGAATATATCTGTATTTTGAAAAACACAAACACTTAAAAAAGAAGTTCTTTTAAATAACAAACATAAAAACCCAAAATACTATTCTGAACACAATATTGGCTTTTGAAATTATAAATAATAATTCCAGCACTTTTAAAATAAGCCATTGTTTATTTGGGATAATCTTAACAAAGTTGATTCCTTATCAACTGATAATTCCATTTTTTTGAGAATAACAAGTTAGTTTTAAAACTGTACAACACGTTAAGCTTTGCGTTATCTCAATCTACTTCAAACAAATGCACATGTATAACCACTGGGTTACACAATGTCTCTTGTGTGCATTCTGTTAATTTAATTGGTGTTTTCACAGTTATAGGCTTATAGCCTATGCATTTATAAATCCAATGTTCACTTCTCCTTTGAAGCCATATGTCTCATTAATTGGTTAGTGAGCTTTTCCAATTTCTTTACATCTTGTGCCATATCAGTTCTGTACTGCAAACACTGAAAAAGAAATATGGAGATTTGGGAAATGAAAATAGCTGGTCATAGATATAATTTTTTTAACAAGCCTATTAATAAACTGATAGATTTCCATTATGTGATTTGGTGCGCTCAACTATGACCAGAAGATCTGATCTGCTTTCAAAATGTTTGTGTTATAAATATGACATCTTACCAAGATTGATCACTTCTTATGACAAAAAATGTATTAGGGCATTATTCGAATAAATGTTCTGACCATGTTAAGTAGGCTTATGGTTGTTCAACCGTTTTGTCTGTAACATGTCTGGTGAACATATTATTTTTCATCATGTCATACCATGGAAATACTTTTTAAATTGATTTCACAAATTTTATTATACTTACAACAGAATCATCTGTAATTTTCACTTCTAGCTTCCCATCACAGTGGCGATACTTTGTGACAAAGCGACACTGCAAGTAAAAATAGTTTAAATTGGACTTATTTTTAATCAATATGAAGGGAAAATACGCGTACAAAAAGCAAAAGGGTACACATTTTTTGTTAAAAAAAACAACAAGCATCAGTAAACAGATTGAGTCGTGTACTTCATGGTACTTGTAAATTGTAATGTAGATTTACAAACATATGGTGCCCGAGACATTATGGTAAGATTATGAGAATTTCTTCAAAAGAAACTGGCTCCCAATGCACTTTCGCGCATGCGATTTATGTATCGGGTAAAAATGTCCAATAATAGGTCACTGTGCTATTCAATAACATATTTGAAGACTCAAATATCCGAATTCAAGTTACATCCGAAATAGTAGGAGTTCAACGGTGTTTGGATATTAAAATATGCTGCAAATATCAAATTATATAAATCAGTATGAAAACAACCTTCATTGGCTCATTGGTATATAATCGTTCTGCGGCCTTGGCAAATTCTTCCCAAGACGTAAGAAATGTCATTTTCTTGCAACGTAGTCGTGTATCCCGGAAGTAATTCTGAAAATGTCAGAACCGCACTTAATAAATTGATATAATGATGTGTTGTGACAATGGCAAGTAGGGTAAAAAACACTTTTTCAATCTAAAATATATTTTATTGTGTTTTATTGATACTTGCTCTATTTCAGTTTGCCGTTTATTGTATTCAAGAGGTTTTTGAAATCCAAAACTCAAATGACTTGATATCAACACAAACTAAAGAAATATTACTTTTAACACAATGAATGTTCGTTCTTTGAATTAATCATCAATAAGGGACTCAGCTTGGCCTATTGTAAGGAGGGTAATGGGTGCTCTCCCCGAATGTTTTAAAGTAATAGAGTGGGTGACATTTTGCGTACATATAAACCCGTCTGTCCGCTCTACGAGGTCGCCACGGCGTAGTAAATATGGTGGATATCGGGAGGTCACGGATTCGATCCCCACTGTGGGAGTGTTCTTNTTTTTTTTTTTTTTTTTTTTTTTATATTCTGGACAAGAAATTCACGGTAGGACGACGCATCGTATTTACAGGTCTTCTGTAGCTTGAAATGTGTTTGTATAGGTGGGATGATCAACTGCTGTTGCATTATGTTTTTCATCTGTATCCATAATCCTATGCGCTGAATAAGCGTGTTCGTCCGTTTTGCACCATGACCGGGCACAGCGAATGCCAATTTCATCTAACTCCTTTCCGCAACCTTCGAATTTTGCTTTTATGCATTTTTTTCACGTAGGACACGGAAAGTCATCATTTAAATATGCTTTTATTTTTACATTCCAATTTTGCATTGCATTTTTTTTTTAAACTGTTTGACATCCATATTTAGGTTCGTGTGTTTAACGAGGAGGTTTGCTTTAGATGAAGTTTGACAAAAGCCTTTTAACACCACCTTCGACAAACTTTCAGTTTATGTCCGCTATCGATCTCCAGCTGCTTGTGAAGCCGCCTCTAGTATGTGACTGTGCGTAGTTTAATCTCATGCCGCTCTAGAAGCTCTTCTTTAAATCCATAGTTTTCCCGAGCTCTGCATACCAATGAACGCATAAACCCATATAACGCTAAACATCAACGAATATTTCTTAAAATGTTGCAACACATGTGCATGTACCTATTTAGTGTTCCTGTGTCGTATGAATAGATATCGTTGCGGGCAATTACAACGGAATGAATTGTGCCACAAAAAAAGAGCATTTCGTATCTTGTTAAATCTATGTTACCAGACCACATCTAGTTAGCGTTGAAATTTTGGCTATTGCTATAAGGAACACTGATTATTTATGGGGTAACTTTAATGAAACGTTCCACAAAATACTCGTTGATTATGAGTGTTATTGTGGCTTTAATACGTTCGTGCAAATTCTGGTTCGTTTTGTATTTCTCGGCAGCTCGCGTCCATCAGTAGAGAGGTGCATGGTATTTTTTTGGACAACTTAAAAAAAAGCAGAAAAGAATACGACATTGCTCTGTTACCCATAGCGCGGAACGAAATGTGTGATACTTCCACTACTGTATGTGAATCATTTAGTCAATATAAACGGACTCCCAGAGCCTATGATAATTTTTGCCATGACGGCTCTGGGAGTCCATATGCACCCCTTCAGAAACATGGGTGCAAAATTTAATCAACAATGCAACGGTTAAGGAACACTGAAACTGCAAGAACTAATCAACGTTTACCTGTCTTAACCACAAACTCATGCAAATGGTACCATTAAAGCAAGAAATGATTGCTTTTTATTGACTTTGTTTATCTTTCGCACGATGTATCCACCATCTTGGAAAAGGGAGAAAACTGACCGAATATCAGTAAGGTCGCACTACACCAATATTTTGCTCATCGGGTTATGTGATGGAGCCTATTAAAGTCGACAACGATGTGGTATTCGGTACAGAATACACTGTTTCAAATTTAAACATAAAAATGTCAGCGAGAGAAGTGTGTTGAAACATCGTCGTGTTTTTATAGGGTGCACGCAGAGGATAACATCCGTAGGTTGCCATTCAGGTAAATTTAACATGTTTATGAAGTTTACTCATTATTTTCTTCAATTTGTCTCGAACGACGTCTGTTTAGGGAAGCGCACGGATTCCGTGCGCTGAACTGCACCCATGTTTATGAAGGGATGCATATGGACTCCCAGAGCCGCCATAGCAAAAATCATCAAAGGCGCTGGGAGTCCGTTTATATGGACTTGTGAATCATTATATCGAATTCCATCGCATAATCAAGAGTCGGCAGACAAGACTCTACACCTTGTGCAAGATCATATTCTGTCCATGAGCCACCGTTTTGTTCTCATTTTAAGGATAGAAGTAGACTTATCTGATGTTTTTGTGATACTGTTTTTATGATATTTTGGTATTGTTATTTATTCATAACAACTTCGGTCGATCGATAGAATGACTTTTAGTTATATACCAATGAGCGAAATTGTCAAGTCAAGCCAAGTCAAAATGTATTTATTGTCGGTATGGGGTAACAAGTATATAACATAAGCTATGTAAAGCTTTTGACCGACTATACAAACAGAAGCAAATTGCAAAACATAATTAAAATATGACACACATAAGAAATAGTTATTATAATAAAGCACATATAAACGCACACTAAAAGCACAGTAAAAGCAGTATTACTATAGCACATTATTAAAATGTAAGGGGAAATATAATAACAGAAATATACATTCAAAATTAAGAGCTGTGTGAAAGTTGCTGATATTGACCCAAGGAATGGGCCTAACCTGCCATAAAAAGAAAATGTGTTAAAATGATGATAGAGAAAAAGGAGGACAAAAGTTGGTAGCTATATATAATGCCGTTTCACGCTGTTTATATATTCAGGGTATCACTCACTGCATTAAAAGCAAATTTCATATGATAATTATAATACATTGAAGTATAATATACTTTTTTATCGGAAAACTTTGAACAAAAAATAGGTCAGTAATTATCACTGTCGTTAAAAAGGGACACTGCGTCTTTGAAAGGAAAGTCCAAAATACTTAGTTGTTTGCAACCTATTGCGACATAATAAAAAATATAAATTAAAAAAGGCAAATCCTGTGGAAACTTATATTTTTAAAAAAGTATTTAAGGAACCTTTTTGGAACATAGTATATAATTATCTTTTTATATTTGTGTCTGTAATTCACTTATTATTTACTGCATGAATAAATTCAATATGGCGTCTGAGAAAAATCAACACGGAAGACTTTTACAGTTATAACTATTGACTTTTATATATATGCAGATAGCTGTGTTTCACGACATTTGGATGAATTCATTTAACCTTTATACGAATCGGTGGACTTTTTCAAAATGAGGTAATATGCATGCATGTTTCTTGTTATATTATTATAATAAATGAGTAATCGCAATACACAGATGTCGGTACCCCACAGATGTCAATTGTCATAACGTCATAGATTTTCCAGTCTTTATCCTGTCTACTCATATCACCGGAATAACTATTGAATCACATCAGTGGCATATGCAGTGACAAGGCTTATAAGGATTGTCAGATCAGGACACCTTTTCAGTGCTTCTGTTAAAATAACAGCCGAAAACTGTAGTCTTCCATTAAAAAAAGTTTTGAAGTTCCATGGACTTTAGAATATTCGCATGTACGCTGTTTTCTGATACACAGGAAGTACAAATGGCAACACATAATGTGGTCATACTTATGCTCGCAATGTAAATATAAGGTACACAGTGTTTCAGATTGGATTGGCCCTTCAGTCAATGGCCAATCAAGTTTGCAAATGACCTAAGAAATTTACTTCAGTGCGCCTAGCACTAAGTCTTTTGGGCTTTCAAACCTCAGAGTATTTATTTTTTCGTCTACACTGCTTATGCATTAACATGCTTCTGAATCATACAGATGCTTGGAATGTTTGGAATACTTTATCATACATGCCAGAATTTTTCAGGTCCAAATCGGGACNGTGGTATAATACACAGGATAATAGTGTAATTGGCCTTTATTTCTTTATGATACATCTTTCGATAGCAATTAGAGACCCCTATCATAAAAACAGCGTGGTGTGAATGCCTGATAAAATCAATAATTTGCCGATAAATCGCCGATAAGGTGTCAAAAACAACACTGGTGCACTTGAGTAGCAGAAACGGGTTGTTAATTGAGGGCAATAAAGTGATTAGCGATGGTAAGTTTTAGCCAGACAGAGCTTGAATAGCGAATTTTATTGGGAACTTATAGACTTTACATCGATTTTTAAAAATGTCGGGACAAATCGTCTTATATCGGGATGCAGGGACAAAGGGCCCAAAAGCAGGACTGTCCCGCCGAGATCGGGACGTCTGGCATGTATGACTTTATATCGATACAGTCGGTCATATCACAAATGACATGGTCGCTCACTTATTAAATATTTTTTATTCATTTGAGTTTTGAAAGCTTAATTTTGAAGGGATTTCCGTTGGGATTGGTCTTTTGACGGTTAACAAGAGAAAGTAGAATTTTTAGGATTTAGTGAACTACAACAGAGTTCTAAATTTAATTATCAGTAAAAGAAATTCTGGAAACTGTTGGAGGTAGCCTTCTTTTTACCGGCACATGTTACATTCAATCTTAATTTAAATTCACTCATTGATTGGTCATTATTAGTTATTACTAATTACATTGTATGAACAGTGCTCAATGGTCGCACATCGCGTGATTTACGCATGTTCAATGGGAATTTCCCATCTCATAATTCACTTTTGTATACGATGTGAGTAAAATGGCGAACGTTTGTGTTTAAGAAATTCTTTAATACATTTATCTTCAATATTGGCCATATTTTGGTTTTCAAATTGAAATCGTAATTATACTGGATTATGGAGTAATGGATAAAGTTGGAACATGTACATGTATTTATCCAGTGATCAACACGCACAGTAGGGTTATATTTATCTACATATGTATTAGAGAATTTTTGCTGGAGTTTTTAATAGGAAAACTCTGTTCACTATTAGTTGTATCATCAAGCTTCTAACTTTGTGATACTTGACAATGAAGTTTTAGAGTGAACAATTTTCTAACCTATTAAAGTTTGCCAGTGTTATCATCACATGTCCAGTAAACAGGACAGGCTGTGAACCGGGATTTTCTGTAGTAAATCAAAATCTAATAGCCCCTTGAAACAGGTTTTTACCCTGACACTCAGGACATAATAATGAGGATTAGGATAAGTGGCAAGCCTAGAAAGGACTTCCTCTTTGAAGAGGCATAGACAAGTGTTAAGTGTTATTTGAAGTAAAATGTTATTGAATTTACATGTAGATTTGAATTGTTTTCTTTTAATTGTACTATAACAAACTGTCTGAATGTTTTTTCAAAACTGTCACAAACGGTCGTTTCACAGCTCAAAATTATGTTTCATTTTAGTGTCATCGCTTTTATACGTGTATGTACATGTACGGACATAATTTGCATCCAAATATTGTTGCTTAACGCCAAAACATTAACAGTGTGAAACCATATTGCTAAAACATGTAGTTACTTATCTTTTTCAATTTAAATTTATAATCCTGTACATTAGCAACAATAATAATTCACAAAACAAAGAAGGCACATAATTATAAGTGTGTTTAAAAACTACATACATGTAAACACAAGCTTTCACCATTTTGAAATTAAATTGACATCCTTTACTCCAAAACAAGGCTCAACTTAGGGTACACAATCTTTGGGTACGAATGGGAAGTGTTCTGTGTGTGGATTTATGAACCGTATTCATGCTCTGTTTGTTCTCAATCATGATGAGTTTTGGACACACAGTTGCAGGGCTTTCCTTTGACCCGAGCTCCCGGGTTTTGACGCTTGAAAATAACAGA
>VMBQ01016792.1:0-10464 GCA_007657795.1 Dreissena rostriformis | reverse complement strand
ACCATACCATGCCTCGCCCGTTGTAGTTTACCGCCTCCCAAAAATAATAGGTAAGGGTTATAAACCACTATTAAGACAAATCGGGAGAAAGTCGACCCGGTCACAGACGTATGACACTTTTCTTGTTCCATCTGTCTTAAATTATATTCTTGTTATTATAATTGAGCTCTGAAGTTCCGATGTTTAAATCTTACAATTTGTGGCATTAACTTATACACTTAAAATGCCTCAATCTGTTAACAAGTCCCTTTTTCATTCATGCACCTTTAAAATCAAAGAGAAAATAATCTGATCTACTAACTGGCTGGTTTCAGAGGGCATTGAAAAGTCAATTAAAAGTCGTCATTGGTTAAAAAAAAACACTACAAAATAGATACTTAAAAAATAGGTAACGTATCTTATCAGGAAAAACAAACATCACTTATTAAGAATCCTTGAAGCAAAATAACACACACACACCAATAAAACATCTGTGAATTGATCTGTATTCTTCAACAAAACCACACAAGTCACTTACAAGAAGAGTAATAATGAAAATATTGAAAATGTTCATAACATCAAAAAAATGATAAGTTTTTATTTTCTATTTAACACACATTTTACCAACATTTCTGATGTGGTTTGAAACCCAAACATATATCACAGGGTAAAACACATCTTACTTGCAAACTAAATACATATTTGTATACATAGCTCCAATTACAATAGTTGATGTCCGGAAAAAAATTGATTCTCTCACTACATCAAAAGCATCAGGACTAGATAATATCGACCCAATTAATTCTCAAACATTGCGGGGATGCCAAGTCGGTCCAATAACCTCTGTAATAAATAACTGTTCACAAACTTGAATTTATAATAATCAACTTAAAGAAGCACACATTTTTTACAAACATACAAAGGTTCCCGTTTAAAAAAAAATTATATTAATAATAATGTTCCTATTTCTATACGGCAACCTATTGCAAAAAAAAAACAACACAATTTATTTTCAAACATATTTCATTCGCCTGATAGAATATTGGCTTAAAAATATAGATTCTGGTCGGATTTTCGGTCCAGTCTTCCTTGACCATCGGAAAGCCGTTGACTAAGTAGATCATACTATCATACTTTAAAAAACTTAATATGAACCATTGCTCTAAAAATTCCTCTAACATTGATTAACGTATAATGTCAAATAGACATAGAATAAAAGTTCGATCAAATAAATTATTTTTTCAAACTATTAAGTATGGGGTACCTCATGCGTCACTTGATAGCGGACAGGATAGCTACGCTGGCCACACAGCTCAATGATACTATGTTTCTTTGGTACGGATATATTTATCACTGCAGAAATGGGTTATAACTGCATGATCAAAACCATACGACCCAAACTCGAACACCTGGATCCGCCAATGCGAGTTGCGGTCTTATATCGACTTAGAGTTTAAAATGTTCACTGCATAAAACCCTCTGTTTGTGCAGGATGAATCACTTTGTGATAACAACACGAGTTCATAACATATTAGCCTCGCTATGTGCAAATGAGGTTTAATGCATGTGTGTAAAGTGTCGTCCCAGATTAGCCCGTGCAGTCCGCACAGGCTTATCACGTACGGCACTTTCCGCTTTTATGATATTTTTCGTTAAAACAAAGTCTCTTCTTAGCAAAAATCCATTTTAGTCGGAAAGTTTCGTCCCTGATTAGCCTGTGCGGACTACACAGGCTAATCTGGGAAGACACGTTCCGCACATGCATGTAACCCCTTTTCACAGAGGCATATATAAAAAATCGGACAAGATCTCCCAATTGATACAAGGATTGAACAATGACTGGCATACGTGAATAATTTTTAGCATGCTATTATATTTATAAGATCAAACAAAGCAAATGTCATAAACTTCTAACAAGATAAGATAAGTTGAAAAAAAAACAAACAGCAGACGGATCGTGGGCGAAGAAACCTTTACATGAAATGGATGGGTTGATAGTACGGGAAAAAAACGTATATGAAAGTATTTTTTTCAAACACAAACTTGTAGAATCTCTTATAACTATTTGTTGGTAAATGTGTAGGCCGACAACATTAATATCATATTTAGTATGCATTTATATATAATAATATAATATTTATCGAATATGCAGGATTTAATCTCGGTAACAACATTAGAAACACAAATAATGACAGCAGCATCAACATCAGATATTATCATTCAGGTTTAGAAAAAAATCCATATCGATCAGTGTTTGAATTTCCATTTAAATGGTGATAAAACACCTTCGATAAATCGCCTTTTTCCAATAAAGATAATCTTCCATCTTCATCCATGACTTAGCCACGGATCAATATCTTTCAAATCGCCCTGGCCTTTCCGCGATAATCATATTGGAGTTATCATGGTTATGGCTATTATTTTGTCATTTGATATTTTCGTTTCGTCAAAAGCCTTGTATTGTACGTAGCGAACGTGGCTATTGAAGCTAGAAATGAGATGCTAATGGTATAGTGCTAAAACCCAGCACACCATGCACAGAGGCGACCCCTATGAACATGCCACGGGCTACGAAATTATAAACATAACGACACAGATTATAAAATAAGAACGGTTTAAATGCTTTATAATCTGCAATAGTTTACTTAATTATATCTAATCCAAAGTATGTTACTCATCGACGGATTTCAATATAGCCAACAATAAAATAATGCGGGTAATATAATAATCTGATAGTTTCGTTAGCTTTCAACAATTGGCAGGCAGCATGTAATTATCTGAATCAATAAAAAGTCATTAAGCTAACAGTAATTTCTGAACAGATTGTGTTCATCCCTCGCAAATCTCAGATCTATTAAACTTTAATTTCAATAGATAAATAGAGGGCATGAAATTGATTTTATATCGTAATAAATGTATTCATCAAAGGAACGGCGAAAATCGACGATGGTGTCAAAGAATCGCCATTGTTAATGTTTGTGGACTGCTCTTATGTGGAATATAAATAGTAATGGTAAAAAAGACTTATTCTCTTTTTAAAAGAGAGTGGAGAAACTCGAATGGTCAAAGTGGTCGTTGTTGTATTTTTGTGGATTAAGTTGAATAGCCGAACAAAAGGTACGTTTTTACGTTTAATAAATAATTGAAACGCACTTCCTCTTTATTTCCCATTTATCATATTTGACATCATTGTTGATCTGTTTAATTATTCGTTAATATATTTATTATAGTTATAATATATTTATAAATATACATATTTATCGACGGATTTCATATAAGTTCTAAGAGCGGACAGGCGGACGAACAGAACAGAACGTCCGTTCGTCCGTCAATCTTTTAACATCTCTGTTCTGTTCATATATATTTATCAGTCGATCCAAACCGTCCGTTCGTCCGTCAATCTGTCAACATCTATATTATGTTCTATTCATATTTATATATTTATCAGTCGATCCAAACCGTCCGTTTGTCCGTCAATCTATCATCATCTCTGTTCTGTTCTGTTCATATATATATTTATTTGTCAATCCAAACCGTCCGTTCGTCCGTCAATCTTTCAACATCTCTGTTCTGTTATGTTCATATATATATTTATCAGTCGATCCAAACCGTCCGTGTGTCCGTCAATTTATCATCATCTCTGTTCTGTTCTGTAATGTTCATATATATATATTTATCTGTCAATCCAAACCGTCCGTTTGTCCGTTAATCTATCATCATCTCTGTTCGGTTGTCCGCCTGTCCGCTCTTGGAGCTGTCCCTACGTTCTCCGTCCGTCAGCGTATTTGTTCATTTGCCTTTATAAGATGTTATTTTCTATATATCCACAGGATTCCACACAGTAACATGGATATGTACCATTTACGTATTCAATTGAAAACTTCATGGTTTTGCGTCCTTTTATGAAATTTACTTATTTTCCCTTGGATCTTAAATGATAAGATATAAATCTTACGTGAGTAATCATATTTTCCCATCATGGCTATCATTCCTAACAGTTCAGTGATATCCATGCGCGTGGTGTCTCATATCTTTTATTCGATGAAAAGCTCATGTTTCGGATTACGGAGCGACGACGTTCGTGAATTGAAATTATGCATGTTTTACGGACGTATTGTGTTTAATAGAATAGTGAATCATGGAAAACACTGAAATCTAGCACGGTCGTTTAGAAAAAAATGCACACCATAGTTCACCATAGTTTGTTACGAAGGCGTAGTAAAATATGTTTGTTTCACGTTACATTGCTAAAACCATATAGTGTAGGTATGATGCATTTATAGAATATTAAATAAATAGTTTCATTTAGCACACACTCGACTTGAAGATTCTTTTAGAGTCTGAACTAATTAATATAAATATTTTTTAAAGCCCCGTTAACGCTAAAATCAACGAATATTTCTTTAAATATTTCGTAAAATATAGTTAACACATAACAAATCACAATATATTCCATTTGAATTTCCAAAAACGATATATAAGCATACGACACACGAACACTAAATTGGTACATTAACATGTGTTGAATATATTGTACCACAAAATTAATAAAGAGCATTTTGTATCTTGTTAAATATATGTTACTAGAGTACATCTAGCGTTGAAATTTTGGCTTTTGCTATACGAAACACTGATTTGTTATGGGTTAACTTATTTTATGAAATATTTTACGAAATATTCGTTGATTTTAAGCGTTAACGGGGCTTTAAGTAAAAGAAAACCTTACATACACATATGTCCAAAGTTCTCAATTGCGAATAGTAATACATACAAGTTAGCATACCTTCACTGTCTAAAACAAGCAAAATAACTCTACTGACATAGAAAATAATTCAAATATATGTACCATTTTCTATTATTAAGCATCAATTAAAAAAACTTATTTAATGCATAAGCAATGCATAACCGTCGATAAGTAATAGGCATGGAGCTATTGTGTTTGTTTCGAGAGCATTTCTTAAAACACGTGAGTTTATAACATGGAGTACAAGTCGTATTAGCCGGTCGGTTACCCGTTTTGTTCTGTGTTTTTACTCGTTATATTGCACGCACTTGACTCTAAGTTATGATGCAGAAATATGTCAAAAAGAGATATTGAGAACTATTTTAAAATAAATAACTATATGAACAGGTCCCTTTAATGTATCAAGTGTGCGCGAGAAACTAATAAAAGTCGGAATGACATATTCTGTTATTTACGATAGCTTTGTGTGTGCGTTTAATTGTTTCTTGATCGTGCCAAGATTTAAACGTACTTGATACAGTTTATGGCTTTTGAAGATATTTTATCGAGTTTTAAATTTGAACGTCAACTATTATTCTCGAGTAATTCAGTTTTATGACAATCATAAATTGTACCAACCCGAGTTCACAATATCCCTCTAACTGGTGAAACATGGCATTATGATTTTCATATAATGCATATTCACATACTTGTTACAAAATAATAACAATACAAGCATGTACAAATGATTTTACCATTGCAACTACTCGATTACCATAACAACAGCGGTTTGAATGTCGAGCTGAATGTCGAGCTGGAATGCCGTGCCAGCACAACATTCGGTTTGAATGTCGAGCTGAATGTCTAGCTGGAATGCCGTGCCAGCACAACATTCGGTTTGAATGTCGAGCTGAATGTCAAGCTGGATTGCCGTGCCAGCACAACATTCGGTTTGAATGTCGAGCTGAATGTCTAGCTGGAATGCCGTGCCAGCACGACATGCGGTAATTTGAATGTTGTGCTAATGTCGAACGTCGAACGGCGAGCCAACTTCACGCACTTATGTAATAGTGAACGTGTGATAATACAGTCGTCGGTGCGTTCCATAAATAAATGTTTACAATAAGCCGTAAATCACTCTTACAGTAATTCTTTGTATTAAAAATGTTTGAATATTTTGTTCAAATAGTGGCTCAAGTAGAAAACGGACGTTCGTAGATTGTTCGATTAGGTTCTAGAATCAGAAAGACGGGAAAATTGTTTGTTTCAAGTTACCCGACGTCCTCTAGATTGAATAAAACAATGAATTGTTCAGATTTTGTTTTGTAATTTACTGTTTCCAATGAATATATATTTAATATAATGCTTGTTTTGTTTGGTAGCATCCTCTTATAAATATTTAACTAATTTGCTTTAGGTATTTGAATCTGCCATTTGCTTAAATCCACAGTCCACAGAAATAATTAAATGCAAGGGTAATAGTTCAAATGATCGTTAAAGGCGTTTTCTATAACGGAAAACTGGTTCATTTGTTACAAATCCATTAAAGCATATTTCGCTTGTTTAACGTAACTTAAAAAAAAACGGAATATACACTACCACGGATTTGTACAAACCAGCACTACTACTACTAATCAATGATTTTGCCTCGAATGATACACAAAACTACTCATCTGGTGTCAAATATTTATATAACCGGGAATAGTGCTCAACTTTACCCATAGCCTACGCTTTATTTCGTCACAAAAGTCAAAAGAGTAAATAATAAGATACTTACGTGGATTTGAAGTTTCTTAGAGGAGGCAATGTTTACATTTTTCTACTTGACGTGCTAGCCAAAATGACGTCACGGACCACGTGGTATGGTCACACTGACTACTTGATTCAAGAATAGCATCGCCATTCATCGCATGTACGATAACAATACGATACAAAATTAGCAAGTCATTCTTTTACAGATTTTAATGCGTTTTTTTCTCTCGGAAGGTTGTCCATAAGAGATGATCTCTGTAAAAAAAATAAAAAAATAAAAATGGAAATGGGGCTTTCATACAAAATAAATTATCGTTGTGAAACCAATATTTTGATATTTTTGTTCATGGACATGAAACTCACATTTGTCCAGGCCTTAGGGCGCTTGAATTCGGTCTGATACCGTGTTTTGTGAGCATTTCGCTTACTTATTCTGAGTATTCAGTCGAAATTCGAGTGCACGGCAAAAACATAATGCCGTGCAATTTATCGACATAAATTCAAAAAATATATTGACAATAATCTCTATCAAAGCTTACTGTTCGATTTGAAAACATCACAAAAGTGAGTATACCGAATGTAGCTGGTATGTATTGCTTTTTGTCTGAACATCATACATAGCATTTTCAATCATCATGAAATTTCGCTTATATTGTTTTGTAACACATGTGACTTAAAAACGTATTTGAAATATCGTATTATTTATGAATTAATAAATCATCATTTGAAATGGATAAAACGATATTTTAAACGCTTTCATCATTATTTTTGAAAATACAGGTTCATCATTAACAAAGATACCGTACGCCTTTAAGGCCAACCGCTAAGCCGCGTTAAATTTGGTCCTTTAGGACACAGGTTCGAATCATGGCAAGGTCAATGTTTATTTTATTTAACTTTTTCACTTGGTATGATATTTATTTAAGAAGACTCCAAACATTTTACAAGCTTAGGTAAAAATGTAAATGATACTGATTTAAAAAAAAAATCGGAAATCTGCTATTAGGTCCCTTTAACTGGGATGGTGGTCACACTCCAGGCTATGTTTGCGCAGATCTTCTGTGATTATTATGCTCATTAACAGCACTTCTGCCTATGTTTGTTTTCCGCGTTGCAGTGGATTCCATGTCAAAAGGATTCACGCTGTCACCATGATTGTCATGTTATCAAAATACAGCAAGAGCAAATAAGCCCTGTTCTAACGCGGCTGTTCTATGTAAACAGCGGCCTATTATGAGACTGTCATGAAATGTTTGATATAAATTAGACAGAGCACTTCTTGGGGATTGGTGCTCTATGCGGTCGCGAAATATATTTAATATTGCTTTATCTTTATTTTATTGCGACGCATATTACTGCAAATAGCTATTACATAAAACAAATACATTGTGACACAAATGTGTGTGAAATAAGGTTTTATCAAAGTGTTCAGAACATGGCTCTCAAATAAGACTCTGGACACTGGTCGTACTGGATTTATAGCTACCGCATCGATGATAAAGTTTGGATTTCATGTTAATCAAGGTTTGTAAGGAAACTGGACAGTATGCGGAAATATAAAGATATAACGCACTAAATAACATGTTTTTTTTTCTACGCATGTTTTTTTTCCGCAAAAATCAAACAATCATTTCTTTAATATAAGAAATGATAATTTAGTTTTTGAAATAAAGCAGGAAAACAGAACTCCGGTTTATCGCAGAGAAATTACCAGTTTCTTTAACTTTTTATAACCATTTTCGTCTCTATTCAGACACACGTTCGCTTTGTTTCTCATTTAAGGAAAGGATGGTCTTCGTGAACCAGCATCCGTGGTCTGAGATGTCACCAGATGACCTTGAAAATGACCCCGACCGGGATTCACCGGACTCGGACCTGCGCATGCGAATCATATCCGGCGCGTTCACGAATATGGAGGATAGTGAAAGAGACTTCTTTGCGAAACAATCTGACGTATACAAAGTGGACAAACTGCAGGCAACGCCGCGAAGGCGTTCAGATGTTCAAACGCAGAGAATGGCCACAGGAGGTCAAACTATTATGAACCATACCGTGCCGTTTACGTACAAAAATAGTGCAATATCTTCGTCGTATATCAGTCCTCGACAGCAGGCGCTCACAGCATCGAGCGTGAAGAAGTCGGCCGCGGAACTTATTGAATACATGCGCAATCATACCATGCCAAACATGAAAATCAAACACATCGCGACGGTTTCGACGTCGTCCTTCGACTACGATGAATCCGAAGGTGAGTACCCGGTACCATGACAACGAACGCTCTTAATCTCAAACTTAGTTTGAACTCACAATATTGACCAATTAGAATGCTTGTAACGTTTGAGGGTTGATTTCCATTGGTTACATATTTTAAAATCAAAGATTGAACTCAATACTATGCGAAGTCGTTGGTCCTGATCTCAAAAGGATGAAAATACAGGATTAAACTATGTTGATATGTGTTCAAACATAAACATGTAGCTTCATTGCGGTGTTTGTACATTTATGTGGTCCATTTGATTTGACATAATACGGTGCAAGATACCAAAACGCCAATACGCTAGTGATTCTGAATCATCTTGAATATATTGTTCCTTTTTAAATTAATCACTTAATCATTTTAATTCTGTAGTTTCCCGTTATATTGTTATTTACTTGTGGTCTCCCAAACCTATTGTTTGTTGACAGCCTATGCAGCCATAGTTAAACCCATAACAAAAACAAAACCAATACGAACGCAATCCTTACTTATAGGGCTATCCCTGGAACGCAATCCTTACTTATAGGGCTATCCCTGGAACGCAATCCTTACTTATAGGGCTATCCCTGGAAATTCGATTGTCGGAATGGCTTATTAGATCAGAGTCATACCAACTGTACCAATAAATCTGGTTGCGGCTTTTAGATTAATATGAGCTTTTGAATGAAAACATTTTGTTGAAACACATATACATTACAAGTCGAAAACTAGATATGAATCATAAATGCGTTTACGTTTTACGCATTTACGAAGTATTTACATAGACGATGGAATTATCGACTAGATAAAACAACTACCGATAATCCGTATTACCGCCCCCATTTCGAAAATTAAAATTTCAAGTACCAGTTTAAGCATTTAAATGCTTGTTTATCGCCTTCATAGATTTGTATGGTTCACACCTGCAGCTTTCGTATAAACAATTTTAGGGCTATCTCGAAACAGCCTATTGTAATATTGGCATACTGTTATCCAATATAAGATTAGTAGGAATTAGATCAGTTTCAATTGTTTGAGAGAAAAAGTTGCCTTGATTTTGACTTTTTGCTGAATACATGCATATGACGTTTTTTTTTAAAGACTCATACTCGAAAATTAGGGATTTTCTCTTACAGCGGTAGTTTGTTATAGTTTATTCTGATGACAAACCCCAGAACATTTTTTATTATTTTAATATTTTAAATATGTTTTAAGATACATTTTGTAATGTGTTGCAGCACACAGTTTATTGCAATACATTTTGTATTTTACTATGCTGCTGATCTGCTTCCGATTGTTTCAGTTTGAAAATCTTCCTGATAATACCTATTCATGCGTTAACAGACGATTCCAAAAATGTTAATCTTATTTTAATTACCTTGCCATCAACGCAGGAAAATATAACGTGTTTAGCGTTAAACCCATTTTAAACAAAAGCGCACGTGAATTATGTTTGTGATTTTAAAACGATTTTTTTTAAGAGCAAGATGTAATGTTTGTGTTTCGGTATGAATGGCGAATAATGCTTTAACAAAAGCTGTGAATGAGTTTACACTTTACGTCGCAAATCCCGGATCTGTCAAATATATTTTAGAGCTGCCGCTGGAAATGGTCAAATCCTACACCAAACCCAAGCGTTACGTCGTCGAAACGGAAGAAATCTACACGAGGGCGTGTTCGTTCATGCATATCACGGCCTCCCAGACGTACGTGAAGCAGGTGTCATCAACGCGAGCCGTTTCCATGGCGAACACGTCACTAAGTAACGTGTCCG
>VMBQ01016791.1:0-10651 GCA_007657795.1 Dreissena rostriformis | reverse complement strand
AAGATTGTATCCAGTTCATGATTATTGAAACGTGTATGTTAGTGACTAATTTTGATATAAGTGTTATTCTCCGCTGGCGTTTAAAGGGAAATACAATTTTCAGTATTTTATTGTATGAACTTAGCAAATTCACTTGTATAAACCAGAAAAAGAGGTTTTATAAAGATTTAAATCCAAGTAATTTAAAACTGTGGCATAATGTGACATTACGTTTTTTCAGAAAAAATGTTTCTCATGCACATCTTAAGTATCTGTTATACAACGTAAATAGAAAAGATAATAATAATCAAATTCTGCTAACACAAGGGCAAATAAGAGTGAAATGATACTCATCTTCAATATCAAGGGAATAACAACATTGACAGTATCGCTCATTTCTTGGTATTCTATTTCTACCGAATCTACCAGTTTGTACTCTTAAAGAAGGTGCAGATAATCTTATTATAGTGACAAAGAATCTTAAACTACTTGGCAATACATCTAGATATAGTTCATACGACAGAGAATCTTTACAATTTTTTAACAAATCCAAACATTACTACTTTCAACAGAACTATGCCAACATGTTTATAAGTATCAATCAATCTTTGTTTAAATATATAAGGAAATGCTTTACAATCAAGAGTATCACTATTTCTAAAGCAATCAGCAAATCCATATGTTTCTAACAGCTTGTTAACATTTGATACCCAATTAGTATAACCTTTTTAACAATCAGATATACTTTGTCGATAAATCGTTTTCATAATAATATTATCAGTATTTAACAATTTACACCAATACTTAACTATCCTAATATATCGAGTAATATATAACGGGTACCTTCCTAAATCACCATATTAACCAGCGTGTCACGTACTAATTCTGACCTTTAAAACACGTTTACAAAACTTGAGGTGTATACGCTCTATTGCTTTAGATTTAATAGCGCCCCATACATCGGCAGAATAATTTAATATTTAACCTTTAAAGCAATCAAAGAGCTGGCATTGTAATTTGGGTTTAATATCATATTTTCTACAATTATACATGAGTAATTTTAATGCTTGTAATGATTTACCAATTAAATGCTCTTGGTTCATAGCGAGATTGCCAGTGTAATAAAATATTGTACCGAGATAGTTGAAATTATCTACAGTTTCTAACAATTTCCCATTGTAACTCCACTTCTCATTTGGAAGACCTCTGCCTCTTTTTCTAAAAACCATAACCTTGGTTTTTTTAATGTTTACCTCCAGACCCCAACAGTTACAATAATCATATAAACTATCTAAGCTATTTTGTAAGTCTTCTGGTGTTTTACCCAAAATTGACATATCATCAGCACATTACAATAATATTAACACAATATCGTCAAAATATAAACCTGGATCTCAATTACTGTGTAAATGTAGTTCTAGGTCTTCCACGAATAAAGAAAAGAGCAGAGGCGAAATTAGCTCCCAATGACGTAATCCAACAACGTAGCTGAAAAAGTCTGAGTAGGTATTTCAACTGCGAACGAAAGACTTAACCTTTTCATACATATCATTAACAATACGTAATAATGTTCGTTTAGAGCATAACTCTCATTGCTAGTCATGGTAATTCATATTACGGGCAAAAGCCCGCGTAGCGGGCGTTGACCGTTCATACATACGGAACTTTAGACAAAACAATATTATTATTTGTTTACACATATGATGCGACTGGATTTGTTTTGCCACGCGTAACCTATTTTCGCGATGCTATGTATCTCCCCATCATACTTATGTCATGGGATACTTATCTTGCCTCCGTTCGTTAAACTGGTTTACTACCAGTTGTGACATTATTTTTTTACACACAATCAAAAGAAAGATAACCCGTCTAAATTGTATTGCGTACATCCTGTTTCAACAAATCGAATAAGATAATTAGTCTCGCATTTTTTTGCCTCAATCCATATCACTGTCTCATTGTTATTTTTAACCCTTCACATTAATTTACAATTGTTTAAAAAGATGTATTTGTTCAAAACATGATCGACCGCGTTTCTTTCGTCTTCTAATATACATGACTCAGTGACGGCACTGCTTTTGTCAAACAATGACGTATCAGTTCGATATTTCAAAAAGGAGTGAAAAGTGGAACTGACTTTCTGTTCTTTTTGAATGAAAAACAGATATGGAACAAAAACCGATTGGTAAGTAAATATATAACTGATTTATTGCATTTGGTTACAAGAAATATCAAGCTAGATCTATATTGCGAAAGAATGCCTTTTATATAACAGAAACTGTTTTCGTCACAAAGCAATTTTTGTCGATTTTAAGTTGAGTATTATTCATTCAATCTAAATGAATGAAAACGTTTATCCTTTCATGAACAGTGTTGGTGTAATTTTTCAAGTTTATTCTACATGATTATTCCAGGATCCTCTCTTGTTGGTATGTTAAGAACTTCTTAAGATAAGGTTATGAATGAAAACAATAGTTCAACTCGTACTCGATTATTTTCGTACCAAACTGTTCAAAACTGCTAACAATAAAATTGTGCTGACATGAACATCGGATATTAGCTTATTATGTATTTTTCTTTTGTTTAATATTTTAGAAGTTGTTCAGTTAAGCGCTGGGCTGCACACATTTCATGAATTATTCTGACTGGATGCTAAATACTCAACGCCTCGATTCTGGATCTATCAAACTGGGAGGGAATGAAATATAAGCAACTGTGAACTCAACTGAAGTGTACAAATTTTGTATTGAATTATTGCGATGGAACATTAGTGAACTGTAAAAAAATGCAGTTATAATGAAGAGTATGCGTCTGCGTTAAGGTTTACAAAAATGTGGAAAAAGGGGGCTTATGTCATCCTATGGTGACAGCTCTTGTTAAAAGATATAAAACGTTGATAAATAAAAACTATAATTCAAGTTCAGAAGAAGTAGCACTAGAAAATAAAGAAAAGAGTAGTTGTATTTAATAGTTAATATTTTTTTCTAATGAACAGCCAAAAACTCCTTCATGTACAAAATATATGTACTCCGTTTAGAAATCCCAATCAGTCTGTGCATATTCGTTCATTCCAAACAAAGACACAATTACGAGTCTATGTGTCTGTATCGCTGTTATCTTGCTCATTATACATTTCACTGAAGTAAACAATTATTGCTTTAATGTACCATATAAACGTTGTTGATTATTTTTTTAACATTCCACAGTCATATTCATGTGTTGGATTTATAATGATATAATATAATGTTGACATATAAATTATAAATACTAGTTTTAAGTAAAAATAAAGTCTTTATTTTATTTCCCTCTTCTACTTAATCTTCCATCTTATAAACATACTGACATCCCTGCATATTTTAAAGAAGAATAAAACACATTTGTAATAATGAAATACAAATATTTTGACTATTTGGAAATTATTTCCTCTTTCCGTGAACCACAACTTAGCAGTTTGTCAAAACATGTTGTTCACATGATTCAGTTATTTAATTCTCGCAGGACTAGACGAAAGCATTGGTGTCGCACCTCTGTAAATAGAAAATGTAAAGTTANGAAATGTTGACATTGAAATCATAAATACTAGCTTTAAGTAAAAATAAAGTCTTTATTTTATTTCCCTCTTCTACTTAATCTTCCATCTTATAAACATACTGACATCCCTGCATATTTTAAAGAAGAATAAAACACATTTGTAATAATGAAATACAAATATTTTGACTATTTGGAAATTATTTCCTCTTTCCGTGAACCACAACTTAGCAGTTTGTCGAAACATGTTGTTCACATGATTCAGTTATTTAATTCTCGCAGGACTAGACGAAAGCATTGGTGTCGCACCTCTGTAAATAGAAAATGTAAAGTTAGATAAATGATATGATGTTAGGGCAGTGATTTAATGATAACTAATAATGTATTATACATGTTCCCCCTCTAAATTTTTGTAATTATATATTCTTCAAATAACATCACTTTCTTCTATTAAATAGATTTTTAAATTTAAAATAAATATTGTTTAATTAAAAAGAGAACAACAATCAAGTTGAGTATTAAAGAGTTTGAAAACAAGATTAATGGTTGTTTCATCTAAAGCCTAACTCTTAATTATTATTTGTTTATTTGTCTAAAAGAAAATTACATTTTATTGGTTTGTTCAATTTCATATTTTTATGTCAAGCATTCAAAGGTTTTGTTCCACCAATAATGATTATGTGCAGACCTTTACAACTTATGTTATCTAAAACAGACATCGTATAAGCTTTTGCTCGTAAATTAGGTAGCACCTATAATCATATTATTATTTTTATATTTCAAAGTTGAATATCAAGGGTTTTATAATTGTTTGTGACTTGTGTGTATTATGAACATTTACTGATATTTATCTAAAGAAGTTCAGAGACGAAATATTTGGAGCTTTTTATCCAAAAATGTTTCAATATTTGATCACTTAGCAATATATAAGAATACCTTGTTATATAAAGGTGTTTTCCTATACCAACAGCGGAAATTATCGTTTAAGGTACCATTATATAATCGTTAGATTTATCATATCGCTAAATTGAACGGTGTAAATTATTATTCAAGACTGATAATATTTTTACAAGCACGTATCAATGCCAAGTGTTGAACGTATGTGATGCACACACACCATAACATTCAGAGCTGTTGACAGATTTGGGTAAAATTTTAACATGTAATAAAAGTGTTATACTAACAAAAATAAAACATTTGGAAAAAATCACAATAATAATGGTAGGGAACTACTGTCTTAAGTTTGCATTCCTTTAAGTAACCAATTAAGCTTTAATGTGTCGTTAGTTATATCACACGAAATCAAAGTAAACATGGACAATGGTCAGCTACGACAAAGGATGCGTACATGTTTAATAAATATAAGCTGTTAAATTTCATTCTTAGAATTAATTGATAGCCAATACTAAAAGCCAACCATATATTGTGTCCACGACCTTTCTCATTCAAGGTGTGGAATTAAGGAATGCTGTTAAATGCCCGATATGTCCGTGCGCCTTTCTGAACAATGGAATACCAAGATAATTTAAAAAAAATCTATTTTTCGTCCGAGAAATATTAGCTAAGCAGTAAGTTGTCTCGGTCCATCACAACAATGGAAAATCCTCCCAACTTCACAGAGGAAGGGTACTTCCATATTACGCAATTGCAATCGTATGTAAGTTTTTATTTCAATTGTGCAGTGGTTTGTGTTAGTTCAGGTTTTCTTGTTTTTTAACGTGTTGCTTTTAAAACGTGATCGATATAAATATTAAACCAATGTGATAAAGACATGAATTATATTATGATATTTGTTTATAGTAGAAGACAATAAAAGTTTTTTTTTTGTTTTAAAATTTAAGTAGAAACTGGCTTTTGTATTTCAATATTTCGTTTGCGTTTCTTTCTGCATACGTTTATCTGACTTTTGAACCTTGCAACTTTGAAATAAGCGCTGGAAACAAAGTCCATATACCATGGACATACAACTAAACATTAGCACACTATGACACATAGATACATTATTATATTTTTCAAGAACAACAGACGACTGTAAATGGCAAATGGTCGATTATACAGTTCAAATGTGTTGTGTTTCCGCTTTCTACAGATTATTACTTGACTTTAAAACCGTACGACCTTTAAAATAGCCTCATACTCGTACGCCCACATACCATGGATATACGACATATACGACGAAAGCGCTTCTGATGATGGGAAATTGTAGACAGTGACTATAAAACGAGGATGTTCCTAACCCATTTTTAGCTTTTGCTGGAACATACTTAATAATTGTATTGACTATAGTCTACGGTATAAAAACAGCATGGATGGTATAACAAAAGTAAATGATTTAATAACCAATACGGATGCAAAAGCTATCGATGTGATATATATCAATAGGTTGCCACCGCGTTTGACAACGGCAATGTCATTGTTTGTTACACAATTAACTACAACAACAGTCAATAATTAGATGATATTAGATGATATTTGTTTGCCGTATATATAGAGTATATGAGTACGAATTCGCGTACTCTTTTCATCGATGAGGTTTCCGGTCAAAGATTAAAGTGCGGGCGCCGTATTGGATTTCAATTAACTTAATCTGTTGGGACTGCTTCTGCGTTCCCGAGGCATACTGGTTTGGTTTGCGTCATCATGGCCCAATCTAACACAATCCATACGTTGACATATACAGAACGGTAGAGACTTAGACAAAGTAAACAATCAAATAGGAAAGATTAACAATATTTAATCACAGAAGTGATGAGGTATACAGGATGCAAAACGGATTTGTTTTCCTCATGTAAAATGTCAAAAAAACACGGTGGAACAGTGTTCTTAACAGGATTAAGTCTATATTTAAAGAATGGTCTACTCGTTAACAATTTCGAAATATGTTTACATTATAAATGCGAAGTGCGTAACTCATGTGGGGGAGAGAGTAGATATATACTGAATAATTAAAAGCAAAATCCCATTACTCTCCATGTGATTTATACGTAGTGAATAAAGATGCAATTATGGCTACCATTACACGAATTGTGCGCGATAACGGACTTGCAACAATACAAGACGAAGTTCCGGAAGGGAAATGAATCGGCAACTCACTTATACCAAAATAGTATTGACATAACGTGGTCGACGTTCAGTACAAAAAGGTGACGCCACTTATGTTGTTATTCTTAACAAAACGGCTAGCATTCTAGATTGTAGCTGTAACATGAGTGTCGTCTATGACAAGTAATACTGAAATTTGATATGACGAGAACATGCTACAGTTTCGATATTTATTTGGACGAGCTGAATAGATTTGACTGCACATTAACAATACATGTCGTTGGCGTTGTGTCAATGGTTAAATATTTGCCAGTGGACCGAAATTGCAACTTTGTCAGGCACGATAATATGATTAATACAAGTATCAGTTGGATCTCTCGCTGATGAGACGCATTCAGATATGTGTGTCTTGAAAATTAAATGTCATAGTAACGAATATGTTCATATGTTACGATGAAATTGTATATTTAAAAACAAAAGCTGTTTCCTCGGCATGAATAGATGAAGTCTTGACTGATGAAACACATCTTGATATAGCACTAACAGACAAGAGTCGTTAAGTACCGACAATATATAGCTCTTTAAGTACTAAGACTGTTGCAGTCAATTAAAGGCGTTTTAAGCATCGAGTGTAGATTTTTTTGCATATCCCCAACCGTTTTTACATATCACAATTAATTGATGGGTGAGGAATCACATTAAGCAACTACGATCTAACACAAACATCGAACACACCTTCGCTGACTTTAGTTAAGCACCCTCGTGTACCTGTCTTAAGACGTTTAATTTAGGTCTAATATGATATCTACAGTGTTACCGATTATCGTACTGACTGTTTGACCTGGACGTTTGCATGCTTGAGATAATATATAGATATGGCTCACGTTCTAAAAAAGACGTTATGAACTTACATCAGCAGTATAACAATTGTGATAGTTTTGCCCGTTGTCAAACAACTACGTTTTACTTATTTAAATAATACATATTTAAATCACGATACTTTGTTTGTAGTTATTTGCCACTATTGACATGGTCGTAAGCGTTGCTTCCCATCGCCTGACAAATTGCTTGCAATGGCGACCATCCAATTGCATGCACACAATACAACTGTTTCAGTTTGGAAGTTTCTAGGGAATAACTCTAAGATAAGGATGAATCACATTAATTTAAATATTGTTATCGAAGAGAATTGATTTTGTTACAAAATTGTCAATCTTAAGAAGACGTTGCCTCTAAATGCCACCTTGGAATAATTTGCAACGTGATGGTTATATTATTTGCCTCGCGAGTGCGGGTGTACAGGAGCCAGTATTGGCTATCAATATCACTGACCGCCCATTGAGGACTTAAGCAAAATGATTAATTAACTTTAACATGTGTGTTATATTTAACATAGGTGTGCACTTTAATATTTCTTTTGATGCGCAATTAATGAAACGATATTTTATACATGTAATTGTTTAAACTACTGGTATATTCGTATTACTAGTACAGTATTTTACATGTTCGCACGATTTGCGATAACCCAAATGCAGCTGTACAGTCTGCAGCACAGTCTTCCGATATTTACTTACCTTGATATTAGATCAGATATGGTTAAACCGTGTTATAAACTCACGAGTATGTCGTACGTTTAATTACCCAGACGATAAACGACCTTGTTTCCTGCCGAAGTTTGCACACCACTAATTTTGTAACACAACAGTAACAGGGAATTGCTTGACCAATTTTGTTTTTAGCATTTTGGTAATGCAATTGTTTAAATTCAATTAATATTAATTTAATGACACATACTTAAAATGCTCTGAATTCAAATACCACGAACACACGTTTTTCTATTGTGATTCGCTTTCATTGTTTTAAGCAATAAACCACTTGTTTTATTCTGCTTTCGGTTGAGAACATAATAACAGTACCACAATACATACATTCGAACTGTCATACAGCTGTACCGCGAAACATATGTACGTTGTACATTCTAATATCAATAACAATATGTCTATACTGTTAGAGTAATTTGAGTGTTTGTTTTTGGTTTGTTTTGTTTAAAGCATGTCGAGATCACAGCTCGAAGTGATTACATTGAGTGCAGCTTGGTTCTGAGAATTCCTTGAAGTTGTTTATTCTACTAAGTACATGTGCTAATGGGATTACATTAACACTATCCTTAGACTGTTTGCTTCCGGCAAGCGTTTAGATTGGTGCATGCATTATATGTGACCACAATTTGTCGAAGTGGAATGATAACAAAATATGCATTTGGTATTAGTATATTCAACGTAAATGTCAATAGTTTTAAGAATAATTTAATAATGAAACCAGTCGAATACTGCGGATGCATACTTTACAAAAGCGATAAATACAACCCAACCTCCGGTGGCATCCGCTAGTCTTTTAATTAAGATGGGTGACATATTGCATGCAATTCAGGCCAATACATACAACACATCATAAAATATACAACTATTAAATGGGTCGCGGCCTTTAAACGGTCAATGCAATTAATTTGGAGTTTAAGCTAGTTTAAACGCGAGATCTCAGACTAAGTCACTAATATACACTTTTGAATAATCATAAACTGGAAAGAATGGCTAAATAAATTAAATTAAATTTAGTGTTCAAACAATCAATCAATCAATCAATCAATCAAGCAAGCAAGCAAGCAGCAAACCATCTAATCAAAACAATCAACCAACCAACCAGTCAAGCAACCAACTAATAAATCAACATTTGTATCATATTGCATATGACGGACACAGATAACTAGTGATATGATTTTTTTATAATAAGTTTTCCACGAAGGCAATCTTCCAATGTTTGTTTATTGTGAATATTTATATTCTAATAAAATATATTATAACATTATGCGTGAAAATGCATCGACGCAAACCCTTTTGTGCTTAGATTATCTTTAAAGTAATGTTTATCTTGATTTATCTGTATCAAACGGGTAAACAAAATGAAACGTCTCAGGAGGGACCACCTCACCCAACAACAGAAACCTCAATAACAATTATGTNTATATATTTTGTTATCTACATAATGTATTCAATACTATTATTTTTTTATTTTTGATGGTGTCTATTTTACCTTTCGGGACATTAACAATATGTAATATACACAGCTTTCATTGTTGGTATCATGGTTAACACTTTAATGTGTCACTTGACATGATGTCGACAATTCTATTATTATAATCAGTGAAATTGCTCGAGGCCACTCGATCTAAGCTAAGATAGTACATTTAACGGTTATGAGATAATACCATATAGCGGAAGGGATAGCTTGTTGTTGTTGTTCAGTATCTTTATGTCTTATTTATCCTCTTAGATTGAATGGCGAATGTTATATTATTATGCTATGGCGTACCTGTTGATAATTGGTTGAATAATGTAAAACTTTAAAGTGTTCAATTGTATACGAAACGCGCCTTAGTTATAATGTCTGCTTGTATCCATTTTACCTCTCGAGATATTTACAATATGTAATATAAACAGCTTTCATTGTTGGTGTCATGGTTTACACTTTAATGTGTCACTACATGTGATGTCGACAATTCTATTTTTATAATCAGTGATATTGCTCGAGGTCACTCGATCTAAGCTTCGATGGAACATTTAACTTTTACCTAATAATACCATATAGCGGAAAGGATAGCTTATGGTTGTTGTTCAGTATCTGTATGCCAGTTAAATCCTCTTAGATTGAATGGCGGATGTTATGTCATCATTCTTCGCCGTACCTGTTAATTATTTGTTGAATTATGTAAAAGCTGAGCATGTTCAATTGTATACGAAAAGCGCCTTAGTTATTATTAAGTGTAATCGTTCAGACCGTACACGAGTTAAAATTCGCAATGTTATTTATGGAGATTTGAAATGTCTTTAAAATTGTTAACCCCGTATTTTTTTTCTCAGTCTATGTATATGGAAGTTAACTATTATTAGCCGTTTGAACAATTATAAGCGGTTTGAATTTCTAAAGAGTAAGTTGTACATTATATGGAATAAAGGTTGAATCAGTAACGAGTAGTTTGATCCTGAACTATATTTCATTTTATTCTATATCCAATAAATTCATCCAATGGGCATTCTTCATAAGT
>VMBQ01016790.1:0-10733 GCA_007657795.1 Dreissena rostriformis | reverse complement strand
GAAGTTTTTGACACTTTACAGTTTTGATCACCGTATCTGAAGTTTTAAATTTTACGTCGTCTGGCGAAATATATATATACGATTTTATTTCACAATTCAAAGATGCACAAGCGTAGATACAACAGCCAATTAGTAGTAATATGACTTAAAACAATACAAAAAATCAATGTTGCAAAGCGTGTTCCATCCGTAATTATTCTTGCTGCGTAATGTTATAGTCTTCAAGAACTTAGCTCAACGCGCTTAAAAGTCAAAATTGTATTTAGTTGCCCATATCCTGGGTTTACTTGTTTTTGATTGCGCTAACAGCTGCTGTTTTCCAGCTGAGTGGTACCTGACCATTACCATTGAGACGAGAAAATTTGAAAAGATGTTGAAGTGGTTCGGCTATTTCAGTTGCAATTTATTTCAGTTTTAACTATTAATTTGATCTGGACCAGAAGCCTTAAAAGTTTTGAAAATTTTGATTGAATTGTCAAAACTTAGCGGGAAATCGTGAAATCTATTTTGATAGTATAATCTGACCCTTGATAGTATAATCTGACCCTTGATAGTATAATCTGACCCTTGATAGTATAATTAGACCCTTGATAGTATAAGCTGACACAGGTCAATCTCAGTTGTTATCTTCGATGAGGCCCCAATTCAGTCCAGACAGCTATTGGTCGTCACCGCCTTAAAGCGACAACCTGTTTACGTAATTATACTGGATACACAGATCAACAAATAAATAATAGGATGTCTAAAACCACCAGTGAGGCATGCACGTCTCCTTCATCAAATGCTTTGACGCGCCAAGAGAAGAAGGAAAATGTGCTGCCACTATAATATATGAGCCGGGCGACATTAGACACTTACATTCAGTTTTCTGATGATTAATTCGTTTGGATAATCAAGAACTCAACGTAAGCCAGTGGTTCAAATTGTTTAGCCTAAACAAATCAACCTTTTTATTTCGCACTGATCAACATTACCGACATTTAATAAAAGTGACAATTGACCTATGATATAATGATGTTAATCAGTTTAATTTATATTGGTCATGTTATTGGGAAAACGTCAGCAGTTCTAGTCTGAGGCCGTTTTATTGAGAAATTTATGAATTGACTTTAGTTTTAACATATTTATTTCAAACAAGACACATTGTTTTACATAGAATTTCATACAACATAAATTGTCTTTACAACATTATTGTGCAAAATATTGCAATTTAAATAGCTTCAAAACATGTTTGCAAATAAAATATGTTTCAAGAATTTTCTGCTCAAATCAAATCAAAGATAAAATAATGAAGACAAGCAACTTTAGTAATATATTTTTTACAAATACGATATCTTTTTCAATAATCACCATGCATGTTACATCTTTACATAACTCACCTTTCATATGCTTCAGTTTCCAATTTAAAAGCAACCAAAATATCATTTTGAAAATAGCAATTATAATTGCTTGTTATAGTGTTATTAAGCATTATCTTATCTCTGTAAAAGACATATACATAGTATAGTGTTTTTATTTCATTATGATGTATGACGGTGCATACGTAATTGTTTCATAACAATACTATGCGATGTACCAATAGTAATCTATATTGATTTATTGTTCTTATAATAAGATTTGTTACATTTTAACTTGCATGAAAATGATTTATTGAAACGGAAACGCGGTTCTACTTATCAAACTTTCAAGGAGACCTTTCACTTACTGTCGTATCGAAACCCACTCATATGTCAAATCAGTCAGCAAAGATATTTGTTTTCACAATCGATTTTTATAAACATGCAAAAGATCATTCGTGCTCATTTAACATTTTTACCGTTCACAACTTTCAAAAACACATGGAAACATTGAACACTTACGCTGTCACAGTAATGCTATAACTACAGGCAGACAACTTTGCCTATAAAAAATACAAACAAGTACATGTAAACACGTACATGTTTTTTCGACATGTTTTACAGTGAATTCTTATGCTGTTGAATTAAATGAAATAAACGATCACCAGAGAAAGAAACATTTCTACTAAGTATCGCACCAATGGTGGTCTTTTCTAGGATCCTCATGAATTAAACCACGGATGTGTGTTTATTCTCTGGCTAATGCGGTGTAAGTGGAATGCTCATCACGGGCGTTGCGTTGCAAACGTTCATATCGAACACCGATCGCTCTAATGTATACAAAAAGACATGGTGCATATAAAGGCATAATGTAAACGTTTTGGTAATAATATGAATAAACTCAACGAACGTAATATAGGCAAATTTATAGTGTTTAGATATTATGTTTGTGGAGAAATATTGAAAGAAACAAACATTAAGGAAACCGAACAGAAAAATACAGGGATTGAGCGTAATTAACATTGGTGAAATGAAGCAATACATACCCTTGAATATCCGATACCATGACACGCTCTAGAAAAGCACAAAAAAACATCCGCAAAATAACACTCGCTATGTCACAGTCGTTTAAGTAGTAAAATGAATACCTACATTAATATATTTAGAAGTGCCATGAGAACATTCAAATACAACAGGTTATGTCGTTTGGTGAGCATCAACTTCTGCCTACCTTCTTCACTTTGTTCCATCATTTCAGTCTCGTTTATCCATTGGTAATGGGGAATGTCAGCGACAGTCTCTACATGTATATCTCCGTCGGTTGTATCTGGTATCGTTGAATAATAATGCGAGTCAGAATCTTCGATAGAAACTACCACTGTGGAAAGACCAATTTCTTGTTCAACGAAGGTCCGATTGTTTCTGGTTCCTTCATAAGAACGTCTGCTTAATATGCCCGATTGAAACACGTTATGCGACATTGGTATGCATATATATTATACACAAAAAGATTGCATATATATTATACACAAATTCGAATGTAGAAAGGAAAGGTATTTGCAATTGTTTAAAACTCTAGTTTCGTTCATTTTCTGGTACCACTATTCTGAATGTGTATTCTTGTTTTGTATTGGTCAACCTTTTATCTCTTTTGAAAAAAAATGTAAGATCGTATATCCTCGCTATAAATTCTGTTCTTATTCAATTAAGGCAATAAACTTATAAAGAAATAATCAGAACACATCTTTCCATGCAATGCGAATACCTATTCAGGTTCGTTCGATCTAATTCAAATATCATCGATTTGAGATAATACTGGAAAAAAAGGTTAATATATAATAACAAGAATCAAAGAAATGAATTACCTTATCTGCTCAACATTCGGGCCTGAAAAGAGCAATATATTTAAACGTTGCAAGGTCCAACAACTTTTAAGCATTTCATATAAAAAACGGATGGCACAAATACAATGATTAATAGTAAATAAATAGGTAAATTGAGTCTTGACATATTACTTGACATATAGCACTTTTTACACATCAGGAAGGGTTATGTAATCTGCATATGTTAAAGCGGATTTTTTTTTCTATACGCCTAACGCAGCTTAAATTAAGTCAATAGTCCCGTATAGGTGAAATGTATTTATACGAACCTGGTGGAGGTTGGCGCGTGATTACGCGTTCCCTTCCGTCTGTAGAAGGTTGCTCGTTGTTGAACATAAGTGTTGCATCTTTTTTACCTGAATTGTTGCAGAAGATAAGNAAAAAAAAAAAAAAAAACATAAATATGAATATATATTTATATTCAACACAAAGTAAATTAAAAACAATTTACAAACGCAATGTACACAAGCCTTATTGTTTGATACGTCAAACACCATTTTACATGAAGATTACTTTTTATGTTTTATAAAAAAAATGTTATTGCATTGTTAGATCATACATTGCCAAGCACGTTTGCAATGTGTATACTTCCGATACTCACTGTTAGGTTTGTTACCAGATTCTCCAAGTTCAATTTCTTTGTCAGTATGTACATTTCGTGTTGTAGTAATCTTAACGCTTTCTGTTGTGATATTGTTTTCTGGAACCATTAAAATATATGTGCATGTTATTCCAAAACTGGAAATATGTTTTAGTTAAATATGACGTGTTCAAGCATAAACCTAATCGTAACCTCGACAATCTTGATATGAAATATGTTCCTTTCATGGATTTACTTGATAATAAAACTATTACAGACGGAAATATGTTGTAAAATTTGCCAAATACCAAGCGTGGGAAATCGAAGTATAAGAGTTTATTTTTATGTGAAGCAATTTTGATCGTTCTGTTAAAGATATTTCACAATTTAATCAATTACAACATTGTAATATTTCGTAAAATGAAACAAGTTTGGTTTATATCTAAGCACGTGCATTTAACGCCTGATCCATCTTTTCAATGTAAATGCACATAATTGATGTTCATCATTAAGGGCTTTCAAAACTTCTTCTGTACCTGCTGTAATGCTTTTTTCCACCGTTGTATATTCTGTGCTGCGTTCTTCTGTAACGGGCTCAGGAGATGTTGTCGTGGTGCATTCCGATACTTCTGATATGGCTGCATGATATAATGTGTTAAATGTTGAACATGTATAAGACTGCAGAGAAGTGAATATAATATAATTATTATATATCGAAATAACAGACAATAAACTACCATTTCGGGTTTTCGATCAAAATTTACTTTTAAATTTGTTTATATTAAACATTTTTATAATTACAATAAAAACTTAAAACAAGATAATCATATATCGGCGCAAATTTACATATGGTATAACCATATTATACAAACTAATTATATACACTGTGAAAAGCAACCATTTTATTTTCATATCCGTGTCCGTCCTTCCGTCCGTCTGTAAAAATGTTCTTGTAAACGACAACTCCTTGTGAGAATTAGACAAAAACTTAACAGGAATTCTCCTAGGTGGTACTCTATTGTTCAATGGGTTCCACTTTGAAAAACTTATATGAATCGGCATGACCCATATGGTTGATATTTGGTTTTTAAACATCGTATTGTAATCCTCTACAAATTATATGCTAATCATCCCCCATCTCTGGGGTCAAAATTGGAACATCCATTTGGGAATGTTTGTTCGGATAATGTTCCTGGAGTCAAAATAATCCCCACCCAGGGGGCTACTTGTTTTTTTCCTTTAATATGCAAATCTTCGCCTCTGAAAAGCGTTAGTGGTTGAGGTTTAGTATTTGTTAGGAAACTTTTACAATGGTCCTCTACCTAGTTTGTTCAATTCATACCCTTGGGATCTAAATTGGCCCTGCTCTTCGGGCTAACGTATTTTCCTTACATAAAGATAATGAAAACTTTAAAAACAAAAATCGTATAGCCTCAAACCGCTTAGCCTATACGTTTTATATGTGTTATGTGACATCGTATAGTGGTCCTCAACCAAGTTTCCTCACTCTAGGTTTACTTGTTTATATTGACTGTATAAGCAAAATGAAAATAAAATACCAAGTCACATAGGTGTAGTTTTTTGTTTGTATTATCAGATAAATGTTCCTTTACAAAGTTTATTCGAATAATACCTCAGGGGCGAAAATTGTTATCGTGTGAATTGTTGTGTATAGAATTTCGAAGCATTATATGTTAAAATAATGGCTCTGTCGTACAAAGAAGCCCCAAACTAGGGTTCCTCAGTATGAATCCACTTAGCTACAGTTTCTCAGGTGAGCTGTCAAGAATCTTCAGGGTCATCTTTTTAAATAAGTATGTGCCGGTCATGATATCTCGTTTGTTTCTTTATTGTTTTGTATTATGTAAGTATTTTCATGGATTCAAATCATAATTAAACGGATATTCGTAATATGACACAATATTATCAAATTGCCGTTTGAATGCACATAATCGCTTTCCTTTAACAATTTCATATTGTTTCATAACTAAATATGCAACATAATTGTTGTATAAACACATTACACAAAGTTTATAGCTTCATACAAAAAAGCTGCGCTTACTCCATTCTTCAGAATTCAAAACGTGTTGATATTAGACACACATTGTAATCATTTCAATATTTTATGTTTTAGCATGTTGTAAAAAACCTAACCATTATGATTCATTCATATTAGTGTTTCGGTGTTAAAACAAAAATAACTTACCATCATCGTTCATAGTAACTGATTTGCTTAATTGTGCAGATCCATTTACATGTATAGCACACGACCATTGGTCTTTTGTTTTAGCAATCGCGTCATTCTGGAAGCGGCACACTACCTGATTAGTTGCGATACAAGTACAGTCCATTGAATATTTAGTTCCGGAAATGACAAGGCAGTCTCCTTCACTGTAAACGACCTTTCCAACGTTTTCCATGTCTTCAAACACTTCTCGACTGCTATAAAATGCCCATATTCCGTAATTTCCAGTACTTATACTGCATGTGACTTCTATGTTTGATCTACACAGTAGTCTAACATGAACCTGTGCATCATATACATCTGAAATACAAAGAAAAGTATATTTGACTATTGAATTTCAAGGTAGCGTGAACAGGATGATCGTTATTTAAGAGAACATATTGTATCAATTCGGACCAGTTAGCGTTTCCAATGTATAAATTATTTCTAAAGTAATCTTCTCATACTTTAAGCCATTGCACGTAACATTTCATATCAGTTTTTTTGGGGATTAAACAAGGAATGTAATCAAATCTTCTACCGCGCATTAAGTTATATCATAATTCAAAATGTGCAGAATAATTTAAAACGTCCGAAAAACAAACGCATTATAACACAAATCTTGACTTATTCCCTATAAAGAATGAAATGTAATTTAGATTATATTGGTCGAAGTCTTATGTCTTGACACAGTTGTTGTGATTTAATAGACTTAATGATTCTTCTGAAAGAAAACGCAATTATTATGGAAGACATTAAGATAGTTTAAGGTTAGTATTGGAGAAAGAGGAAGTTTATGGTGCAATGCTTAACACCGGCTATGCGAGGCTTTCTTCATCTTTATTTCGCAATCACATAATTTAAAATTTAGCATTTTTACAATGTATGCTTTGATCATGATTCATGTTAACGGTGTGTTTTAAAACATAATAAGGTAATCATTTGGTCTGACGTAACATTAAACACGAGATGTGATCAATAATTTACAAAAATGCATAACAATGTATGTTCTACAAGTAACCACATATAGCGAAAACATAAGATCATTGCATAAACTTTTTGAACATCTAATCATACACATATTCAGCCATCCTGCAGAAGTCAAACCATGTCAGAGCATTGTCATATATTGACAACACAATTGTAATGCTTAGTCTCAAATACTGCTGTTAAAAGATGTTCTTCATTTTACGCATGTCAGTGCAACAAGGTACTATGTTTTCGTACGTCGTTATTGTATTCGTTTACGGATAAGAATTTTTTATAATCACTTCTGTTATTAACAATGTCAAAAACGCAGCTAACAGAATAAGAAGAATCGGTGATTAGCTGAAACAATCAATACAAAAATGTGTTCTCAGGCAGTGTAATTGATATCAATCATTAACAAGCATCTGAATACAGTGTAAGAAAACGGTTAATGCACTCAAATGACATCGATAATATCGACATGCGATAGCATACATCAAAGACTATGGACACAAAGTTTGACGACAGCAACGTGACCTCGCGAATCGAGATCAAATGAAAATGCTTTGCGTGGAAGAATATCGTGGAACAGTGAGGACTATATCAGATGACCTACTGAGCTAAAAATTCGTGATTGCAATTATCTTTCCTTCTTCCGAATGCTTATCAATTACTTCATTATGCAAATCTTCTCAATGTCAACGTCAACACCGATAAAATACCCGCGAAGCTACATGTTTTAAACCGATTCATCAAACAATATCTTTTTAGATTAATATTTCATAAAAAAACGTTTGAATATAAACACAAGAAACACAAGTCATTTCAATATGTCAACCTTATCCATAAAAATGACATATATGTATAAACAAAACGTAATACTTACTGGCATAAATCACTGCCATACTCAGGACCAATGCGTACAGCTCTATTAAGCGGTTCATGTTGGTCATCCTGAAGTCGATTATATAACACCCACATCCACCCGCAAATCGTTGATAGTAGTCCAAAAGGATGAAATAAATGTCACTTAAGCACATAAATTTTACATTGACATGTATCATTATTAAAACCGGAAAATGCCGTTAGAATAAGGAAGTATTGTATAATGCTTATTTTATTTCCGTTAGGTGTTAACGGGACTTGTTCACAGAAAGTTATTGTAGGTTTAACACTTATTTTCCGACTTCTCGAGAAAAAGCGTTTCAAACGCTTCATTATTTGAACATTTACATTATGATGATCCATTTATGCGCCAATAATTTCGACAATTGTCTTTTTCAGAATATTATTTCCGCTTGTTGTAACATAATGTTTTCATTTTTTTGTGAATCTGAAAATATTTTGGAAAATCGTTATTTTGCCAAACTGTGAACAAGTCCATTCAAGGATGCTAGGGGTGGTTTCTATTTTTTGTGTTATTGTATTAATATTTATGTATTTTTCCCCAGGAGTATCTCAATGTAATACATGAAACAATAATATAAAATGATAGGTAACCCAACTCATTTTTTTTGTAAAATGAGATTGTTTTTGTAACGGCCACCGGATAAACTTTTCGAAGCAGAAATTTTGCAAAATTATGTAGCTTTTCCTTTTAGATATGCATATTTAAGATAAAGTATAGATACTTTAAAATATGCGCATACTCAACAAAGTGTATCTAAATTATGCACTAAGTTTAAACATAAAAATCAAATATCAAAACATAAAATAAACACACATGTATTATGTTGCTTTTATCAAATACATAAATGCCGTTCTGCACTCTTTTGTAATATTACGCAATTTTTAGTGATTTGATATATATTCCTTATGTAATTGTTGTCGATGGAGGGACATTATACAAAAAAACACTGTTAGTAAACAACTATGTTCCACTAACGCGTACACTTCGCAAATAATGACCATCAATTAATTGAATATTATCAGACGAGTTAAAGTCCAATATTATGGGAAATCCAACACATGCATACATTAATTAACATTGTGGTGAACAAACCTAAATTTAAACCATTGTATCGTTATTATTTTTCATCATTCTAAGATATGTGAATACACTACAAAATCTTCGATACTCATTTACATTAACTACATTTTAATATACATAAAAAATGTTCATGTTGTTTCAACGCTTTGAAAACAAATGATTCTAAAATAGACGACAACGATTATGCCAATATTGTAGACTAGGGCTAGAATAATTGTATATTTTATTGATTTATTTTCGACAATTTATAATCATTTGTAATCTAAAGGAATTTTGATGTTGTCATGCATGACCTGTTCTAACGTTTGATCATTGGTCAATTTTTAGCATGTGTATGTACATGTATAATTGATGCGTTCAGCGTGTTCTTGCATTTCCATCATAGGGATAAACTGTCCCTAATAACACTTAGTTGATTTGTTGTCTTAGCTTATCGAAACGGGAATATATAAGCAGTATCTAATTTCCTGTATATTGTATTGTTTATTATAAACCAGTTTTGGTTTCGTGTTAAATGATATATCTACATTGTTCTGTCAATTGAAGGCGTAATTCCTTTTTTTCTTTTGCGCCGTACTTATTATGATTCATTAACAACAATACCATAACCAGTACCGCTCAAGTGCAAACCATTCATATTGTTGACTGAATAATGATAACGACCGCATATCTGGTTGTTAAATGTCGCCACGCATTTCGCTTCCCACAAGTATCGTGCGTGATTTACAAATCTTGAACACACTTGAGACAAACAATACAGATTTGAAAAGAAGTCAATTACTATCACAATGCGGTTAAAAATCATACTTATCATCTACGTGATGCATCATGTCCATCATTATAGTTACACTCCATCCCATTCATTAGCATCAACAATTATCATAATTAGCAACAGCATCACCTCTATCACCACCACCAGCATTCATTTACTCACCATGCGTGAATTGTTATTAATATTATTGTATGCCACTATATATGCTTAATTTTAAATCAATAAACTATTGTTTTGTGTAATGTCGCAATAATCTTTTAGATGTCTTATTAAGATACTAGTAGTAGTAATACTTTGTGTTCATTTAATTATTACTTTGTGTTAACTTAACTATTATCTTAATGGTATTATATACTTTGCACGCAATTGCTTAAATATCTGTATAAATTTTAGTGTTTTTCCCAGGCCCTTTTAGCGTGGCGATTTGCCATGCCGCCCTCCCGGATCGCCACTCTGCCTTTTTCAAAGGCACAAATCGCCACACGCCCTTATCGATTAACATCTTTATTGCATTATGACCTAACTTGTCCGCAAAATCAGCGTCCGCGTTTGCCCTCCTGGGAAAAACACTATTATTAATAAATGTATTCAGCAATAAATTACTATGTAAACAAAATTAATAATGAGAATTATTTCGCGGCATGTCGACAAGGCCACATATTATTAGCTGTTTGTTAAAATAAAAGTACATTTCCAGAACGTGTAAATGTTGTGAACAAAGGGAGAAAAAAGCAACAGTATTTATTGAAACTTTGCTGTCTTCCATTGCAATTATAGACACAATGATAAGACACGTTGAACATGTGCATGTTCCCCGTGGATAGGAGGACAATATATGTAAAATGATTTCTCCCAATCTACATTTCACAAGTATGGGCATATACGTATACTACGAAAGATGAGGTATTACATACACTTTACAGTCAATAAAAGAAGTGCTTGTGCTCAGGCGTTTAGGTTACCGTACATGCAGTTCGT
>VMBQ01016788.1:0-11484 GCA_007657795.1 Dreissena rostriformis | reverse complement strand
TGATGTTATACAAATAGTACTAATAACCCTAGAGATCTGGGATTGGTTATTTCACAAAAGACGTTTTAAAGCAATTTTCGTATACAGTGTACATAACCCATTTGACCTTCACCCTAATGACGTCATCACATCTTAAATAATGTAACTATGTTACATTCCAAATATTGCACCTCTGGGCCATGTTGTTTCATATAAGAAGTTTTTAAAAGTTATTTTGATAGTATATTATATGTTTAATAAAGCTTGTCACAATAGTGATGAAGAATACCCGGGAACCCTCAGGTCGTAACATGTAGAAAGATTAATGTAACAATATTTTTTTTAAAGGTGAGGCCAAAAACAAAAATAGGTCCGTTTCCGGTCTCCTTGGGGAAAAAAACAGGGTCGGTAGGTAGGGATTTTTTTTTTTTTTTTTTTTTTTTTTTGTCTTTCGGGTACTAGAATGGAGAAATGAATCGAAATACACGAAAATGAACACATTTTTTTTTAATTTTTTGGCGACCCCAATAAAAAGTTGAGGGTCGGCGCCGATTCTGGAGACACGGTCGGGCGACCGGAAACGGACCTATTTTTGTATTTGGCCCGAGTGGCCAGATTCATTTATGATCTGATGTAATCTAAACATCAATGCTCTGCGGGCCTGTGCGATTTTTAGTTTTAGAAGATTAAAAAAATATATTTTGCTGTAAATTATTCTAATCTGACAACAGGGAATGACCATTTTTTTACCAACAGGGACATGATCTAAACCAACTTGGCAAGGAGCCACTATACAATGTGAAATACAAAATATCATAACCCTGGGTCTTGCAGATTCAGAAGGAATGTAAATTTGCTAGCAAATAGTAACCATGTGATCCCTTGGGTGTGTCCAGTTTGAACCCATGTGAATAATTTTTATTTGAAAATGTTCAAGATTTTTTATCTGCACTTAACATAATTTTATGTCTACTAACCTTCATATAAGCAGACTAGAACGATTTTAACGACTTTGAAATAGAATTGCCCAAGAATCATTGTAGTTCATTTTGGTGAAAATAATCCCAGTTTTATAAGAGGCCATGTTGTTTGAAGCCAATTGTGGAGGATCCATGACACATGACACGCAAGGACAAATGCCAGACAGCAACTCACCACAGTAGTTCACCATGAACACTTCATGTGCTAAAACAATCCCGAAGGACTGGTCAATCTGTAATGAAGATTTGTGCATGATCCGGTACATGACCATTCAAACATTAATTTGTATTCCCATACATGACCATTTAAACATTAATTTGTATTTAACTGTCTATTAGAAAAAGAAGCATAGCAAACTCAAACAACCCTTTTTGGACAACTTTTAATATACTTCAATATGCAAATTGAAAAAAAAACTGACAACATCTATTTATAATTAATGAAACTTAATAAATAAACGGAACTAGGCTCATTTGACATATCAAAGTGCATAATCTGAATGAATTACAACTGTACATTTAGTGAACACCAGGCAACCATATAGATAAGTATAAATTAGGCGCGTCGCAGGAAAATCTGGTTTGATTTCCAAGCATAATGTCTTCCCAATTTCGGTATGGACATCAAGCCCACAGTCAATTAAGGTTCAGAAGAGACATATTTGAAACAGTAAGAACACCATTAAATCAAAATGTGTTTTTCCCAGATAAACCTGTGCAGACTGCACACGGTCATATAGGATGACACTTTATGAACATGAATGAAACCTGTTTTTCCCAGGACATGCCTCATTTTAATTACATAACAGATAGCATATGCACACTTAGAACGTGGTTGTCTACTAATAAAGCTTCATATTAGAAACTAAAATACATATCTTATAACATCTACCATTAAGTTTCCATCAAATTAATGCACCAGTTGATGAAAAAGGTATATTCTAAATTTCATGATTATAACTTGTGTGATTTTAAAGTTGTAAGACTTTTGATAAACTAGAAATGTGCCCTTATGACACTGATGCCCCTACATTCCGCTTTGATTTAAAAACTCCCATTCTGACAAAAAAATGAACAAAACTATGGAGGTTCGCAACTTCACAAGCTGGTTTAAATGTTTTAAAAGTTTTAGCCCTCTAGCAGCAATATGTTTTGAGCTATACGCTACACAAGTGAAAAAAAAGTAATTTTTCATTTAAAAAGGGGCCAGTTGTGTCAAATGCTGCTAATCTAACAAGGGCTTTTTGTAAAACATGCATGCCCCCCAATATGGGCTGTCAGTTGTAGTGGCAGCCATTGTGTGAATACGTTTTCTGTCACTGAACGGTGGTGGTGGTGGTGGTGCTGGTGGTGACCTTTGACCTAGTGACCTGAAAATCAATAGGGGTCATCTTCCGGTCACGATCAATGTCCCTATGAAGTTCTGTGATCCCAGGCCTAAGCGTTCTTGAGTTATCATCCGGAAACCATTTTACTGCTTCAGGTCACTGTGACCTTGACCTTTGACCTAGTGACATGAAAATCAATAGGGGTCATCTGCCGGTCAAGACCAATGTCCCTATAAAGTTTGGTGATCCCAGGCCTAAGCTTTCTTGAGTTTTCATCCGGGAACCATTTTACTGCTTCAGGTCACTGTGACCTTGACCTTTGACCTAGTGACCTGAAAATCAATAGTGGTCATCTGCCGGTCATGACCAATGTCCCTATGAAGTTTCATGCTCCCAGGCATAAGCATTCTTGAGTTATCATCCGGAAACCATTTTCCTATTTCCAGTCACTGTGACCTTGACCTGTGACCTTGGCCTTTGACCTAGTGACCTCAAAATCAATAGNCTTTAAATAAATCTACTAAAATATATAACGTTTTCAAAAGTCATAACTAATTATTATAACAAGAAAAAAATGGGGAAAAAAATAATGCCTCCTCCGAGATTCGAACCCGGCGCCTCTGGAAGCAACAGCGAATACACGATCACTGCGCCGCACAGGCTCATTAATCACGTCGTGAAACATTACCGCTGTATTAAGTACTAAACGTATTTTAAAAATTATCGATGAAAAGCGTTACACACGCATTATTATTTTAAAGATTTCGAATGATGATAATCTATTAATGAACCAATATTTTAAACATTTTTCTTCGTTAGGATTATTATTATGTTTGTTTAAAACATAATGCATACATTCTATTTTGAATCTATGACAATTTTTTTTTTAAATCGTAATTTTTACCAAACTGTAAACAAATCCATTTAAGCAAACTGAATTAAAATAATAAATACAAATTCGTTTAAATAATGACTTCCTTTAGATTTCTTCATAGTGTTCGTTAAACAGAAAAATAATCATGCGTTCATGAAACATGACGTTAGCGACGGCTTTTTTTCGCGCAACGTCTTATTCAAAATTGTGTCGTGTTCTGAGAAAACTGGGCATAATGCTCGTACGTAAATTGTCATCCCAGATTAGCCTGTGCAGTTCGCACAGGCTAATCAGTGACGACAATTTCCGCTTTTATGGAATTGTTCGTTTAAATGATGTCTCTTCTTAGCGAAAATCCACTTAAGGCGGAAAGTGTCGTCCCTGATTAGCCTGTGCGCACTGCACAGGCTAATCTGGGACGACACTTTACGCACAAACATTATGCCCAGTTTTCTCAGAACACGACACAATAATGCCACCGTTATGCCAAGTAATTTGTTACTTTCAAGGACAGCATTTACACTAGCGTTCAGGAATGTAGAGATGCAGTTACAATGGCAGCTTTGAAATGGTAACTAATGTCAACAAAACACTGCGTAATAGATGACGCACTTTCAATTTTCCAGGTCAGCACAACACTAAGTAGAAAAAGGCAGTTCCAACTAATATTCCATCATTAAATATTTACACGTACCATTACGATGGAAGATAACTGAACACACTCATTTGCATTTATATAGAATTTACAGGGCAATTTCCATATATTATCAAGTTAAACAAGTGAAATGCAATCAATCACAAATTTCAAAAGATAAATAATTTAAAACTAGAAATTGTATAACCATATTCGATTTGTAGCGTGAAACAACACAGATCATAAATTAAATGCACAATAGACCTGAACACAAAAGCACTCATGGATGTGAATAATTAAGGCAAAATCAATCCAGACTCTGACAGCAGAGATGAAACATTGACATGAAATACCAAACCATCTAGTATGGTTAACTACGCATTACAAATATGTTACAATAGAAATACAAGATTAAGTACAAATAGATGTTTTGGATTTCAATTGCCACTTGGTTAGAATTAAATCCAAGTGGTAAATCCTTTGAAACAATTACTGCAGACAGTTGTATCCTAGACTTGTTATCGATATTAACAATTGTGATGGGATTAGTTTTGTAAAGCAAAATCACACTTAAGACTCGAAACAAACCTCCAAACATCACCGGAATTTTAACCTAAATGACATGTTTTATGTATGATTTACATTAAAACAGTAATGACACATGCCACTTTACATATTAATACATATATTATTTAGAAATAGCACAATTTAAATATTGGTCCCATTGAAAATGACAATTAAAAATAATCTTTCATGTTGACTGCTCATGAGCAGGTATAATGTAGGGGTTTCCAGCATGATACAACTTTAACTACAAGTTCCTGTGAATAGTTGGGACTTGTAAGTTCGAAATTGTACATCATATATTTATTTTGTTTGGGATACTACTTGTCATTGATATATATATGAGCCTCGCTCTTTGAAAAGGGGGTTTAATGCATGAGCGTAGTGTCGACCCAGATAAGCCTGTGCGGACTGCACAGGCTAATCAGGTACGTCACTTTCGGCTTTTATTGCAGTTTTCGTTTAAAGGAAGACTCGTAGTGACGAAAATCAAGTTAAGGCGGAAAGTGTTGTCCCTGATTAGCCTGTGCTAGGACTGCACAGGCTAATCTGGGACGACACTTTACGCACATGCATTAAACCCTCTTTTCACGCAGCAAGGCTCATATCTTTATTTTAATTCCCCCATGGCAGAATACAATATGCTGCCACCATATCTGAACTTTGAACAGAAATGAGGGCTTTGACAGGTAAACATGGGTATTAAACAAAACACTTCATTTAGGTGATTGGGAGAATTTACCAGAATAAATCAAGTTTAACAGGCAAGCAAAGGTTAGAAGAGCCGTATCATGCGAAAATGGGTCTTATGCAATTTGCAGCCAAGCAAAGCTCCAAACAAGTAATCCCCAGTATGTGAATTGTGGTTTTCAGGGATGTTGTATTTTAATCAGCTAACATATGGCTGATCCAAAACAATATATGGCGTGTTCTAAGAAAACTGGGCAAAATGCTTGTGCGTAAAATGTCATCCCCTATTAGCCTGTGCAGTCCGCACAGGCTAATCAGGGACGACACTTTTGGCCTAAACTAGATTTTCGCTAAGAAGAGACATCATTTTAACCAAAAATTCCATAAAAGCGGAAATTGTCGTCCCTGATTAGCCGGTGCGGACTGCACAGGCTAATCTGGGATGACAATTTACGCACAAGCATTTTGCCCAGTTTTCTCAGAACACGCCACATATATGCAATTATGAGATGACGATGTGTGACGCCTGATTGAAACAGTTTCAGTGCATTTATTAGAGTGAAATAAAGCTTTATTGGAAACTAAGCAAAATAAATTGCTTTACATCAATTATAAATACTAACATTTGCACCTTCTCTAATACATGTAGATGCTGATTAAGGTAAGATTTTTCTCACTTCAGCCATGGTTTATATTCCATAAGACTCATTTGAAAATGCCTCCGTCACTTCAAACACTCAGTAACTGTCATTCAGTCCCGCTTATCTATATACTATCACTTTATCAATGGGCGAGTTCGGTATGTAATAAACAGGGCCGGTAACTATCACTTTATAACCATGGACATGTTAATGGCAAATGATAAACATGACTACCACTCTGTAGGTGATCCCTCCCACCCCAATTCCGATGACCACCGACATGTGATACAAACACTTCGATAAATGACTGACGAAATTGTGAATTTTTGAAAAACCAAGACAATTAATGCTTACGAATATAAATGATTTTGCAGTAAATTGCTTTATAACACAAACATTGTAACTACTTAAACAAAACGTTTGTTCACAACAAAAAAGATCACACAGTGGTCTCTGTGTGAGCTCTACGTCGTGCTGACCCTGCATCGTTTTCTTCTTCAGTATTTACTGGCAGTTTGGAAGGTGGGCAGGAAAGAGTTGCAGATCTAACTGTGGCGACAGAAGCTGTGGAAGAGGTAGAATGATAAGTACTTGAATCAGCATTATCGTCTGTATTATCTGTCACACAGACATTTTCGTTGAACACATGGTCACTTTCCGGCAATGGCCCCATTTCTGGGACAGACTTTGGCTCTGATTTTTGCGGTGATTCTCCAATCTTGCACGTGACGAGCTCAGACTCAACCGTTGTCTGAACATCACCATTTACACTGTTGGAATCGGTATTATCCTTTTCCATTTTCGAAACAGAAACTTGTTCAGTTTTCAATATATCACTTACTTCTGGAGAAACTGACTTCACATGAGACTGTTTATCTGCACTGGATCTGCTTCTTGGAATCTTGCTCACAGCTGCGTGCGACTGGTTGTCATCCTTTTCCATGTCAACACACCAAGACTGGGACATGGCTGTACCATTGCGACCATTCGAGCGGGTCGGCGAACTGGATGTAGAACCAGTTCCCGGTGACCACGACTTTGTGAGCGGATTTTGTTCACTTTGCTTAGCAAGAGGACTAGTGGCCCTGTGCTTCATTTCGTCTATTAAATAATTTCCAGAACGTCGCTTCATTTTTTTCTCTTCTCGATCGTCTGCGCTCGAAGACAATGTCCTTCTGGTGGCCGGACTTTTGGAGGGACTGCTTTCTGAACTAGACGGGGTTCTCAACTTTCTGCCAAGGCCAGGTGAGGTGAGGTCACCGGTTGGGGACATTCCCATCTTCTGGTACAACTCCAAGGTTCCCAGGTCAGAGTCGGTGAAGGACTCGGACAGTTTCCACATCAGCTCCTCGTAATCCATGGACAGGCGCTTGTTTGCCCGCGATTCCTTGTCGTACTTTCTCATCAAACTCTGACACCGCTCATGTAGGACTCTGAAATTTGTGGAAATATTCTTGTCCGAAACAGTGTTTTTTACAACAAATATATGCTGACAAATGATGTTAATAATAAAATGTGTAAACAGAAAACTGGGAATTGAAAGTCCTATACTAAAGCTGTCCAACAAATGCTAAATTTTAAAGTCAGACAAGAAAATTTGTCACATAAACTTTTTAAGGGAATCAAGAGCTTGTTCCAGTAGTGATGATAACACATTGATTCTGCATTTCATGTGTAGAAAGTTGTAGAACTCATGTGATTGCTATCAGCCTCCCTCTGGGAAAACGAGGTTTTATGCATGTGCGTAAAGTGTCGTCCCAAATCAGCCTGTGTGGACTGCACAGGCTTATCAGGGACAAATCTTTCCGCCTAAAACATTTTCGCTAAGAAGAGACTTCCTTTGAACGAAAAATACCATAAAAGTGGAAAGTGTCGTCCCTGATTAGTCTGCACATGCATTAAGCCTCATTTTCCCAGAGCTAGACTCATTTGTGAAGTTCAAAAAGAGGTCCAACTTAACCAATACTCAACATCTGATGATACACATTGCACATGCTCAACTTCTTATTTGAAGGAACAAGGCTTGTCACCATAGGACGACATATTCCCCCTTTTTCCACATTTTTCGAAACCTAAACGCAAAACCTAAACACAAAGTGTGACAGAATTTCAGACGGACAGACAGACGGACGGACGGACAGACAGATGGACAGTGCGATCACTATATGCCCACCTTCGGGGGCATAAAAATTCATGAATTTGAATGGAATTTACGTTTGTTCAATGGAAAGTTGTCAAACAATTTTTTGTCTGCGGACAATGGTCCTAGGTGATTCCACCACTCCAAAAACTTTCCACATATTTTATAATTTGAGCCTTATTCTGGGAAAACTGGACTTATTCCATGTGCGTAAAGTGTCATCCCAGATTAGCCTGTGCAGTCCGCACAGGCTAATCAGGCACAAAACTTTCCGCCTTACTGGATTTTAATTACACAATACTTTCTTTAAAAGAAAAAATCCATAAAAGTTTAAAGTATTGTTCCTGATTAGCGTGTGCGGACTGCACAGGCTAATCTGGGATGACACTATACGCACATGCATTTAGGCCAGTTTTCCCAAAACGAGGCTAATTTATAAACCCTATGTAAAGTATAGCCTACTTCTCATGGTCCGTCTTCATGCTGATTATGGCCTCCAAATTCTCCTTCTTCTGCTGCAGGCTGATGATCTGTTCCCTAGCAACCGGCAGCTCCTCAAGCTGAACGTAGAAACATGATTAGAGTCCATGAACAGTGCAACAGTTATCACTGGAAAACACTTACAATTGGTTAAAGGTTGGTTAAATGTTTAAATATCTTTTAAATATCATAACTCTTATGAATCAGTATGCCTTCTCTTGATGAAAAGTATTCTGTAAAATATAAAACTGTGCAAAACAGATATCTGATATTGAATGATGCATAACAAATATGCCATAATTTGTTTCACTTGTAATAATTATTTACCATGTACAGTAAAATTGTATAAAAATAATTAGTTCAATAATAAAATATGAGAAAAATATTTAAATATCAGAAAGTGAATACATCATACAACATATGCAATAATTTGTTTAATTTGAATTCTTCTTAAATTGGCAAAATTTATTTAAAAAATATCTAAATATGTGATAAATGTTTTAAACCAATTATCTGATATTGAACATGGTATTGCATGAAATTCAGGAATCCACTACTAGTTGGGTTGAAAACCCCTACGAATAAAAAATGTGCATTACCTTCATATTGCACTTTATCTGTACACATTCACAATGCAAATGTCCATTTAGCACAGCAATACTAATATATAGTTTGTTGAATACTAACAGACAATTGCCACTCGTGAAAAAGGGTAATATGCATATAACAGTCACATTGCTATTATGTGTATACACAGTGTCATGATTATATCTTACATACCTTAACCCATTTATGCCGAGTGGACTCTCCCATCCTTCTTAATTGGATCAATTTATTTCCACAATAAGAGATGTCTGGTATATTTATTTCTAATTTTAGAATATTTCTCACAGAAATTCCTTTAAGCAAACAGCGTAGACCCTGATGAGACGCCGCATTATGCGGCGTCTCATCTGGGTCTACGCTGTTTGCCTAGGCCTTTTTTGTAGACGCTAGGCATAAATGGGTTAAGAAAAATTGCTTTTTTTTGTGAAATTCTTTTTTCTAAACAGTTATCTGTCATTTGACACGTGCAGAAGAATAACCCTAATCATTTTAAATATATTTACCATGTTTCATACTCATGTTCCATGTAAATTTCAAGATATTTTGGAGAAGGACAGATCGATTAAAAGAGGCTGGGATTTACAGACAAAAGGCAACATAAAGCCAAATGTGTACAAGTTTAATTATATCTTATGAAGTAAGTGAGTATATAAGTACAATATTAAGTTGTTTTTTTTTACTTACTTTCTTCTGCAGTTCAATGTTGTGGGTGCGTAGCTTGTTGATTTCCTCGTTCCTCATTTCGAGGACAGTCTTGAGGCTCTCAATCTCCTGTGGGAGACTGCGGTACGGCGCCAGTGCGCACTGAAACATCAGACAGTTTCCATTTGAGCCCCGCTCTGTGAAAAGGGGGTTGCATGTGCGTAAAGTGTCATCCCAGATTAGCCTGTGCAGTCCGCACAGGCTAATCAGGGACAACACTTTCCAATTTTATTGTATTTTTCGTTCAAAGGAAGATTGTTCTTGATAAAAATCTAGTTTAGGCGAAAAGTGTCCTCCCTGATTAGTCTGTGTGCATTAAACCCACTTTTCACAGAGTGAGGCTCATTAATATGCTCTGCCATAACTTTAAAAAATGTCTTGGATTTCTTACAAATTGTCATACCATGTGTGTGTTATAATCAAACACCCACTAAAGAATTGTGTTGAACAATGAGTATGTCTGACACTGACAATTTCAGGCCAGGAGAGGAGATGTTCATTGGTTAACAACGAACACAGAGGTTGCCGTGTCATAGTGGATATGGCGGCTGCCCAGCTATCGGGAGGTAACAGGTTGGAACCCCACTGGAAGCGTGCCTTCAATCTTCCCTAAAGACACCAAGTACTGGTTCTAGTCCCAGAAAACAGACTCGAGAACATTCCTATAAGCCAAAGGCTTTCGATGCAATCGAGCTAAAATAAATATGTTTTACCTAACAACGAACACAAACATTTTTCTTGATTAAAAAAAAAAAATGTTATTAAGGCAATGCATACTTAAACAAAACTATTTAATGTAGACTCTTTAATTATAAATAACAGTTGGAGATTAAAACCCATATAGTTGTTTAAATAACCATTTAAAACAAGACTATTGCCAAGCAATGATGTCCCCTACCAGCTCCACCATTGTCAGATTTTTTTTGATTGTTTTTAAAATATATTTATTGCCATAGCAACCAAAATTTTTGATGTAGGAACAAAATGAAATGACATGCATAATGTCCATATTGCCATCTATCCATGTTTTAAGTTTCATGACAAAATATGAAGAACTTTTAAAGTTATCGCAGGATCCAGAAAAGTGTGGCGGACTGACAGACAGACTGACTGACACACACAGAGCGCAAACCATAAGTCCCCTCTGTTGAAACCGGTAGGGGACAATAAAGACAATTTACAAAAATATCTTCTAAAATTTATTATAAACAATTTTATTGATAGTATGTTGTGAGCAGAATGCTTAATTCCTACACAGAAAGAAATAACTTTCTTATTTAGTTAACAAAACACAATACTCTTTGAATGTTGTGTGTGTGAATTTATAGTTATATTATTATTGTGTTCTACAACAAAATTAAGAAGTATTTACAATTGCACCTTTATAATTACTTGTCCATTTATTCAATCTATAATGGTAAATACCTTTCTTTAAGTTAAATGTTGTGACAGTAGATTTTTTATACTTTGAAATTCATTTACCTTTTTTTTGTTCACCCAGCATAAGTACCCTTTTTGCAAAACGTATTTTCTGACAATTTGTATTAGTTCAATTTGCCTCACAATTCATGAATCAATATGAAGCTGTATATGATTGCTTTGTTCAAGGTAAAGATTTTAATAATGAAAGAGTTAATCTCAATTAAATTATGGGTCAGGGTGTACATTGTATATCTCAAATAAATTATGGGTCATGGTGTACATTGTATATCTCAATAAATTATGGGTCATGATAGTGTTCGATAAATCAAATGTATGAGAAGTCGTTTTATAAGCTTTTGTATATGCAGGACTGAAAAAACATCAGTATTAATTTCAATGGCAATTTTCTTTTTTAAAGAGATTTTTTTTTAATTCATTTTTTGG
>VMBQ01016786.1:0-10637 GCA_007657795.1 Dreissena rostriformis | reverse complement strand
TGTTTGAAATTTAACAATCGTAACACTTAGTTCACTTGGTTTCTTCGCAAACACGTGAATTTAAAAGGATTTGCACAATGAAAACATATGTCATAATTAAACAAAGGATGTACCAAAACATACATCCATAGCTGAAAAAACATCAAACGTAGTGTTTTCGTGGATGAATAATCACCATTGCCAACAGATATAATAAAAACTCGTTTCTGACGCTTGTCGGTGATCTTAATTTAGTAAATGCTATGTTAACTAAACACCGTTTCACGTTTTCTGATTTTTAATGGCNAACATAAGACACACTCTTTGTCTAGTACGACGTACACACACTGTATTGAATTACCCCTGTTACAAGATAGTACTTTTTCTCTTTTCCCACAGGAAATAACAGCCGTCTCAAAGTAATAGACGGGATTTTGGCATTCTATTAAATCAATGGACATTCTATTTATTGAATGGAATTTCAAGGGACGTTTTGTTTGAAATTTAACAATCGTAACACTTAGTTCACTTGGCTTCTTCGCAAACACGTGAATTTAAAAAGATTTGCACAATGAAAACATATGTCATAATTCAAAAAAGGATGTATCAAAACATACATCCATAGCTGAAAAAAACATCAAACGTAGTTTTTTCGTGGATGAATAATCACCATTGCCAACAGATATAACAAAAACGCGTTTCTGACGCTTGTCGGTGATCTTAATTTAGTAAATGCTATGTTAACTTAAACAACGTTTCACGTTTTCTGAATCTTAATGGCTCAGTGGTGGCGCATTAACGCTTGCTCACAAAGGCCCCGAGTTAGGGCGAAATATAATATATACCAGTACTAAATGAATAATGATTGATTAGAGCATAACACATGTGATAGATGTGTTAATTGATACTTTTAATACATTGTAAATACATCTTTAAGATACATTAAACAAAAAACCATATGCGAACAATTCCCTGTAATAAAATATGTATATGATTCGTGGATTGTGTACATATTTACGAAGCGTTGTTGCATACCGCTTGCCTAATGAAAACATACTTATTGGCCAATGCTTCAAAAGCAATTATGTTGCAGTTTCTATTGACGTTCATTCAAACGTTGCTTAATACAGAGCTCGTAATCCATAAGTTATTTGCGTTGCCACCTACCAACACAATTGCAATCGTAAATAATTCAACTGGCTGCATTACGCGAAAATTAATTATGAAAATATATATATCATCATCCTTTCATCTCTTATATGAATTGATAACAACTTAAATATGAATGGTATTACGCGAACAATAAAGCCCACTTTTCAAATTTTACCACAATTCTGAGGTAATGTGAAATTATTAAATCTATAACAACACAACAATTATAAAATTACATATTTATCATAGTATTACACAATTTATTAGCTATTCTATCCAAATGAAAAACGATAAGTATATCTTTGTATCAACTTGAATGATGTGTTTATAAAATGCATATTTGCAATAAAAAGGGTTTCCAATAAAATATCACTACTCAAAAGAGCTCTAAACTATTTTCTCCAAAATGTGTCGATGATCGTAAAAGTTCGCAATAAAATTGTGCTAAAATTTCATCCTATACGTAACCAGATTTCAAACATATATTCAACTAAATTTTACGAAACTTGTCGAATATTTGCAGGGATGGAAGAACGCCAAAGACATAATGTGTTTCATGCACATACACATGAGTGAATATTGTTTCCACGAAAGAATCACTATAATGTTGATTGCATCCAACAAGATCATCTCATTAAAATACTCATTGAATCATACAATAAGCTACGCCCCTAAGCTTTCATAACGTGGGAACTATTCACGGCTAATATTGTAATCAATAGCGTGTATGTCATCAAAGAGATATGTTTCAAATTTAGTTTCATTTAGTGTTTAAACATTCATCACAAGCTTTTTTAATTTGTGTATGTTGTATGTCAATACAAACGTTATTTTTTAAGTATTTGGAGACATGGGCATATATAGCCCCAATTCCCATCATAGTTATAAGAACTGAATGCTATTACGCATTAATAATTAATTTTATTCTTGTTGATGATGATACCAGTTTTGTATTGTCAATTTTCAAACGGGTTAAAATACTTAAAACGTAAAAATGCAAAACATATATGACCATGTTTTTGCTTAGCAAACAAAAAGTATGAGTTATCAACAAAAAATGTCATTTGTTAATAAAATATGTATATATTTTTTCATGTTTTATCTCGCTAATAGATTTATAACACATTGTTATAATGCAACCATTCGTTTCCATTAAAACAAGCGAAGCGAGCATGATCAAAATAAAACATAATTTGATGCATCTTATATATCAGCTCGTAAGGCATTGTATAGTATGTCGAGAGTGTTTTTGTCTTGTCGCAAGTCAAATTGTTCAACATAATTTCCTTTCGATCAGGCATGAACACATTGTTTATGTCTTTATAATTTTGATGTAGTATCATCTTTTCAACTTTAAAGGTACATGAACATCTGAATACTGTAAAATCATTCTTTTTTGAGGGGCATAAAGTTGTATTGATCACTAGGGTTGATTAACGTATGTACGAATGTTACACAAACAAATTGAAAACTGTCTTTTTTAAAAATCAGATATCCTTGAATTTACAGGTCCACGCAAACATCATATTTTAACACCTCTATATTTCATGCCGGCGAATATAAATAACCAACAGTATTGCGCAAACCATATCACTATTGTCTCGTAATGGTTAAACCCCTAAAAAACATCTGTATACTGTTACTGATCACTAAAAATGAGTCACATTCTGTGAAAACTGGGCTTAATGCATGCGCGTAAAGTATCGTCCCATATCAATCAATATATTTCCGATTCTATCAGCCTTGATAACGCTTATAGTTTCTTTATACATTTGATAGAGTATCATCCTTTAAACTTTAAAGGTGCGTGAACTTCCTCATAGTTCGCAAATATACCAAAACAATATCACTATTGTCAATTTATGGTTGTAAACCGTAACAACCCATCTGGATAGTGTAACTAGATTTAACATCACAATTATTTAAACATCCATACATTACTTTGCCAAAATGTTAACCGCACTTTTAAATATAACAATTCTGTGTCCTAAATTAGTCTGTGCGGATTTCATCATATATCTTATCGCTACTGTTGATATTATTTTTAACCTAAATCTCATTACTGGTTACTTGCTCGATTGTGTAATAAAACTAAATGAACGTCCCTTACTTTCGTTTCAGCATGATACTATATCTTTAATGCTTGAACCGGTGACGATATTGTATCAACATAAACGTGTGAACAATCTACTCGACCGTATCTTCCACTTCATTTTGAAAGAATGTCATCGAATGTGCGGTGAAATATTTGGAATAACAATACAGACATCGATTAAGGTAATCAATTTTATTTTAAAGCTTAAATGTTAATAAAATGCTGAGGAGATATTTTATTGGGGTAAAATTTAACATATAGATACTGTTATTCTATAATAAAAAAAAATGATATTGCGTTGAGTGATAAATACTTGTTTACGAAGCTAAAGTATATGAACATGTTTCAGAACAGTTTACTATAAAATCAACGGTAAGCGGAGGAACTATTTATTTCGGAAACAAATATTTGAGTCATTCATGTAAAGCTAAAAATGTTGTGGTTTATTTACCAGTACTAACTAAACAACTATTGATTCAATTGTTAAACAAATTATAGATTTGTTAATTGATACTTTCAATTACATTAAAAATACATCTAACATCGAAAAAACATTTGCGAGCAATTCCCTTTAATACACATACAACTATTATGACTCGTGTGCTTTGTAAATATTTACGAACACGCGTTGATACGGGTATGCCTGTCTATTTAAAACATGCCTATCGGTTAATGCCAAAACTAATTATGTTGCAGTTTCTATTGACGTTCATTCAAGCGTTACTTATTAAAGAGTGCGTTATCCATAAGTTATTTGCGTTGCCACCAACCAACACAATAGCAAGTGTAAATAATTCAACTGGTTGCATTACTTGAATATTAATTATGGACTTTAAATCTACATGCCTTCATGTTTTATAGGCAATGATAGCAAGTTGAATATGAATAAACTTAGGCGAACAACAATGCCCACCTTTCAAACTGTTTTACTAGTCTGGAGTAAAAAGAAATTATTAAATCTGTTACAACACAACAATTTCGAAATTGCATATTTATCATAAAACAATATATAACAAATTGTATCCAAATGAATAAACGATATATTTAACTTTGTATGAACTCGTTAACAATATGCATGTAAGCAATAAAATCAGTTTTCAATATCAGATCACTACTAAAAAAACAGTTTTGACATATTATCTCCAAAATTAGTTGATGCTCGTAAATGTTTGCTCTCAAAGGTGTTATTTGATCCTCAATAGGATTTGAAGAAATTATTTTGATTAAAATTACGAAACTTTTACGAAACTTGTCGAGTATTTATTTACAGGTACTATGTCAACACCAAAAAAATGATGGGTTTCATGCACATACACTTAAGCGTGTTTGCGATTATCGTTTCAATGAAATGAAGACTTTAATGTTAATTGCATCTCACAATGTTATCTTATTGAGATGTTTATTGAAGCATACAATAGAAGTCGCCCCTACACTCTCATAACGTGGGAATGATCCACGGCTAATATTGTTATCGATAGCGATTTTGTCCTCACATAGATATGTGTCAAATTTAGTTTCTTTGAGTAGATTTTTATCTCTTAATATAACTGATATATATATAAGTCGGTTACACAAATTGAAGGCTATACTTGTATAATATATAAATTGCTTTTGATGTTTTAAAACATTCATCACAAACTTTATAATTTGCGCATGTTATGTGTCTGTACAAACTTCATGTTTTAAAGTATGTGGAGACTGGGGCATACATAGCCCCAATTCCCATCATATTTATAAGTACTGAGTGCTATTACCCATTACGAGTTCATTTTATTCTTGTTGATGGAAGAGGGTTTATAACAGTTTTTATTGTCAATTTGCTGATGTGTACAATCGAATAAATGTTATTTGTTAATAAAATATGTCTATGTTTTTTTAGTGTTTTTATCTCGCAAATACATTTCTAACAACACAATGTTATCATGCAACCATTCGTTTCCATTTAAACAAGCGATGCGAGCATGATCAAAATAAAACATAATCCGTGCAATCTTATATGCTCGTAAAGCAGTTAATCGTATTACGCAAGTTTGTGGGTGTAGTCACCACTCAAATAGTTTATCATGATAATTCCGACTCAGTCAGGCATGAACACGTTTGTAATTTCACCATCCATTTGATGAACTGGCATCCTTTTAACAAACTTTAAAGGTACATGAACATCTGCATATTTCGCCTATATAAGCACACCTATCTTTATTGTCACGTTATGGTTGAAGACTCAGAAAACCCATCTTGATAATGTATATGATGACTTAAATTTAAATTGAGTTAAACGTTCATGCATTACTTTCGAATATGTTAACCACATTTTATGTAGAGCACTTTGGTGTTTATTTATTCAAGTTAGAAGTCGATTCTTTGCTGAATTTCTGCAAAAAAAGATTGTTGTCTTGAGATATTTCGCATTATCTAGATATCTGCTATACGTTGTCTTCTTCTTAATACAATACATGTTTAGGATGATACCTTCTGTCCTAATTTCCAACTTTGGTTCTGTTTGTTGAGCGATTTAAAGGGTAACCACAGGACCACATACCGGAACGAAAAATATGCGACGCGATACGATATTTCCGACCATCGTCGTAAATTCGTGTTGAGGTGATAGCAGATTAGAACGATACGACATAAATCAGTCAATATAATTATTCTACATCTTTTAGTTTAGTATTAATGTTGAAGACCTTTTGTTGTTATCATATTTCTTATCGCTGCTGTAATTTTAAGAAATGGAAGTCCCTAATTTTCGTTTGACTATGATACGGTTACTTTAAAGCTTGAAGCGAGTGTAGAAAGATATGTTATAACCATAAACGCGTGAACAATCAACTAGAATGTTTCCGCCACTGCATTTTTAAAGAATGTTATCGAATGTGCGGTAAAACATTTTGAATAACAATCCAGATATTGATTAAGGTAATCATTTTTGTTTAAAAGCTAAACATGTATATAAAATGACAATGTTATGTTTTATTGTTTAAAAGTTAACATAAAAATACTTTAATTAGGGTAAACTGTAAAATAATATTGCGTTGAAAGATAAATATGTTATTCGGAAGCTGAAATACACGAACATGTATCAAAACACTTTACTATACAATCAACGGTTAGCGTAGAAACTTTTATTTCGGGAAAATTAAAGGGGGATAGATAATTGTTATCTTATCTACCGGAGGTCGTATAATGACAGTTTGTTTTAATGGTTGAAAGGATATTGTTTGAAAAGAGAATAATTATTATTTCGCAATGAATCTTTCTCTAGAGTGTCAAACATTAAAGAGGCATTAACATTTAAACTCAATTTAATAAATGTTAATTTACGTGTTAAAACTACGTAGTCATCTCTAAGTATTATAATTACATTTGCATATAGTAATGATAGAAAAATACATAGTCGTGTCTTAGTAATAATATTTTAATTTTGTGTTGAGCAGCAGTAGTTGTTGCAATGATAGAAGTGGTTATTATGGCAACAGAAAATCAGAAACAGATGTGATTGGTGTGGTTGCTGTTCTTTTGTTGTTGTTAGTTTTTTGATGGTTGCAGAAGTAAAAGTTGAAGCGGCCGCAGAAGCAGAAGTTATTACAATTGTAGTAATTATCAAACTTGGAGAGTTATTTAGGTTTTTTGTTCTTTAAATCTTAATATCTCGGTATCAGTTTGGAAGTATCTGAACAGTTCGTTCACTGACACACATTTCTTCAAGGTGAACAATTTCAATAATTTAAATTATTGATCGCACACTTTTTCAAAGCAGAATTTAAATATCATTCCTTAATGTAATTGTGGCTTAATAAACGGCCAAAGCTCTCCAAATACGATACGGATGGATATTTTTATTGTATTGCATATTCACACAGTGTCTCCGCCTATTTTTTGTCTTTAATTCATTTTAATTATTCAAAAGGCTGCTTATAATAAAATCGACATATTTTAACAAGGTTATTAGCAGCTTCTATATGTTGTCCCTACAGCTAAATGAATTTAAACGTTCAGCAACGATAGATTGAGTAGTATACAATGTTAACAGCTTCATTATCCTATCTGCTATTGTGTCAATAGAGACCAGGAGGCACTATAGTTTATTGATGACGAGCCTATTGTGTCAATAGAGACTAGGAGGCACTATAGTTTATTGATGAAGAGCTGTAATTAAATGGACCTGTTTACAGATTGGCGAATTTACCATATTTCCAAGCTTTTGTAAAAAAAAAACGCAAGCCACGTGCTTACCAAAAACCCTTGTAATATTAACAATGCCTGTCAATAAAGAATAATAGGAAGAAACAACCAAAAGGAAAGATTTCATAGCTTTGCTGTGTATGTTCATAGCAAAAACAGAACTAAATACCCAATAAGTGTTTTAAATGCCCCTGCCAACCTTTCACTTCTGCTTTGTTTCTGAAACAAAAATCAACTGAGAACAATCAGTAATATTCTTCCAAATTCACATAAATCGTCAATATAACTATACTTGTTTATTTGGTTCTTTATTACATTCCTATTATGACAAATGAAAAGGCTCAATTCCATATATAGTTGAAATGTATGTTAACAGGTTCAAATATAGTATGTATCCCACATTGGAGGACATGGTGTTGTTGCAGCCAGACAACCTTTATCTTTGTTTTCCTTTCAAACCCATAGTCACCAAATCGATCTATCAAATTCTACACATCTGCTCGAAACAAACAACCGTATTTTGTGAGTCAGTTTTCTTGTAGATAAATAACAAATTATGTATGAAAAGATACCATACGCTATTTAATTGGTACTCGAAATGCACAAACAACCATATTTTGTGAGTCAGTTTTCTTGTAGATTAATAGCAAATAATGTTTTCAAAGATACTCTACGCTATTAAATTGGTACTCGAAATTCACAACCGTATTTCGTAAGTCTGTTTTCTTGTTGATTAATAGCAAATTATGTATTTAAAGATACTCTACGCTATCGAATTGGTACTCGAGATGCCATGTGTTCCAAGCCTCTGGTAAAGACAGCTAATGGTATTCTTAAGAAGTCGCGACTCAATAAAAAGTTTACCGCATAGCGCATAATAATCTATTATGAGAAAAAAGCATATAATTTTGCGGAACAAATGGAATTAATTATTTTATGGATATCTCGGCAAACCTGGTAATAAAAAAGCTGAATCACAATAATAACTCTGACGTTTTTACAAGCGAGGCGGTATATGGAGGTCTATCAATTCCACAACACTGGAGAAAATAGTCTCCGCATTTTAAATGCGAATAGCGAAATAATTATAATTATATTCCTGATAACATATATTCAAACTTCGTTATAATCTTAATTGAAATATCATCCTCATATTCGGTACGTTTATTGGTAAAAAAAATGGGAGGTTTTTGTATAAACTTAAAGAATAGGCAAATAACATCTGTAGAACTGCTAATGCCGGGTCTGAAATACCTACACATACCGCTTTGTATATGAAAGTTCCAGTTGATGCGTCTTATATTTTACAAAATTTGCAAGAGATACAATTAATATATAATAAGACACAATTGGCAACAACTCTTGAAATATGACAGCAATGGTTACATTTTGTTAGCACTGCACTTAAAGTGGTTAGATTATTGTGCTTTGGACATTTTCCCTTTGAAATCTTCGTGCATATTACGTTTCAAACTGATTTCCTGGTATGTTGTCGATATAAGGCCATAGGCAAGAACCCCGACGGCTTGACGGCCAGGCTAATAATCTGAATCCAGTGTAATAGCCTTCCTCCTTATAACATTTTTACTGGGATAGGGTTGTTTTCAATGTTTGGAGGAAAATTTTATTTAAAAATTTCTTGCAAAAGCAAATTAACCAGTCAATTATAATCTTTGTATCGAGAAAGAAATGGATTATTTTATTGATTTCAAAACTGTAAAGAGATTAATTGCACAACTGGAAAAAGACCATTGTTTGTATCTATAAGCACATTGGTTAACATTTTCAAAACCAAATTTGCAAAGCATGTTTACTGGCTTTTGTAATAACTAATTAAACATGATATTGCATATAATTATGATATGAAAACCCGAATTCGTATCGTATGGACATGTCTTGTACGAAAATGAATAAGAGCATGTAAACGATTTTTGGACTAAATCAATCAAACCTGTATAACAAAATGAATTGCCAACACTTATTTTTTTACACGTTAAAAACATAATGCTGTTTTAAACAAAAATCTCTGTATACACATGCATGGATTTAAGATTGATGTTCGTTTGAATGTGCAGCCTACACACAAATCTTTAACCTAGATACACTTGTTTTGCTTCTATAAACGCGTAGAACTGCAATTTCATCATAAAATACACACAGAAACTAACACTAGCTGTGTATCTGTGTATATTAAGGAAAAACCTCATTCAGTTAAAATATTAGATGAAAACAGAGAGAAAACAATACATCGATATCTCGAAAGCAATATAATTACACGAACCCACCGAAAAAAAAGTTATGAGACGATTTATCTTGTACATGTGCACCTTAATTCTCGCCTAGGATCAACTGTATCAATAATAAAATCAATTCAATTGTCAATCCATTTAACCCTTAAGGAAACACAGCGAAATTAAACAAGCCGATTTATGTTCGTGTGTCTCGTGAAACACATACACCATGTTAGAATCATCTTTGAACACAAACTATTTATATCACAGATACCATTTTGTACATGTACATAGATACACAACGTTTTCGAAGTATATTTATACAAAACCAAAAAGAACAACCAACATGTGTGCATCTGTATATAAAGAAAATGCAATCTGTGAATACACCGTACTTTGGCATCTCAACGTACAATACAAATACAAATATAGAAAACCATTCCTGTCTCTAAGTAGAATTTATCTTGACATTCGTGAAGCCTCTAATTTGGAAGCAACTTAAAGAATTAGATGGAAAACAAAATCGTAAGTTCTTGAGAACGTGTACCTATAAACAAAAAAAACCAATAAAACCAACAAGATCTCTTTCCATCATGATCTTGTGAGAAAATATCACGATGGTGTCAATTTTCCCATGAGATCGACGATGCCAATTGGCCGCCATCTTATTTTTATTGGTAATTACCCCGAATAAAGTGCAAGAAGACCGTTAAAATGTGTTAAAAATGATTTATGGCCGACTTGACGACGTTGTAACAAACCGCGGGAATATTCAATGAACAAGATGATATTATGTATTACTGGCTTAGCGTTTGAATGAAGACATTGACGACTTTTCGGAATTAATTTAGTGTTTTGTGTTTCAAATGGAAACGAATAGATTTCCGCTTCCGGTGTAAACATTTGCATCTTTTGAATTTGCAAAAAAAAAATGTAAATTCAACACTAAACCAACTTAAAACCTCAATGAATTTATAAAGCAGACTATTCAGATGGGT
>VMBQ01016785.1:0-10842 GCA_007657795.1 Dreissena rostriformis | reverse complement strand
AGCATGACTGGATTTTTGGCAACCAATAGCCTCCATAAAAGCAGCGCGAGGAAAATGGAGGGACGGAAAAGGGTATAAGGAATCCGAACAAGTGCCGTGGAACCGTTACTCCATGCTAGAATTGTACTGCGATCCGTACAAAATGGGATACGCCGTACGGTGAACGTGCGGGCTCCGCGGAAATATATCGAGTTAAAGCCTCAGTCGCATTCGCCACGGCGGCCGTGCGGTTGAAACATTATACAGACAATAGCAATAACTACGGCCTCCACAGTATTTCTACGGACAGTACCGTATAGTACCGCCAACATGATGACAAACACTTAAGGCAACAACAACAGCTAAAAAGGTAGTTTACAAAAATCAAGTGCTCATGACGTCATTGTTAACACGTCAAACGTCATAAAACATATTCATTCTCGCAAAAAATGCAGAGTCGAAGCGATTATATTTTATTATTTTCTATAAAATGGGGGCGTAAACTCTAGGGCACACCGATCCCAAACCGAAATTAAAAAAAAAAAATCCTAATTTCCACCCCTCCCCCCTTTTTTTTCTTTTTTTTTTGCAAGAAGGTCTTATGATTATTAGATCTCAATTTTATTTCATAAACATCTAACAAATTATATAACTATAATTTATATGATTTTGTTAGCCTAAAAAATCCCAGTTTGGTTCTTTTGTCGATAAAAAATTCCAAAATTTGCCATTTTGTCGATTAAAAAAATTCCATTTTGACCAGCATCCTTTTCCCAAAATGGCTGGGAAAACCCCTGATACTTCAAAATCTGAATTTTGGACAGCAACTCTTCCATGCGGATTCTGCGACTCTCAAACGCCTAAGATTTCCGGGAAGTAGCGACATATAGGAGTGTCTGATTTCTGGGAAACTCCATGTTTCACATCGTATTGTAACAAGGCTGTAACATCAATTGCATTTAATTAGCGCTAATCGCATTGGCTTTATGGTAATTGGGATCAATCGTCGTAATAGCTTTACGAGTTTATTTTCACATTGTCTTTTCTCCTGCGTCCACGAACGCCCATAAAGAAGATCCCACGGCGCGCATGCGTCAAGGGAATTGTTGGACAGCAGACGAAGTGACATTCGGATGTCCCTTGTGTTTTTCGTGAGACGATTTTCACGCGCTCGCGATGAATTCCGAAATAGAAGGTTAACACCCGCATTGACCAATTAGGTTTTCATTTGTTATTGTGTCGAAATGTTCTTGTAATCAATTTATGTGCATCTATCCGACGAATATTGAATTTAATTGGCGACTATAGGGTCCTGTGGTGGACTTTAGAAGCTCGATCATTGAACATTTTAATTCAGAGGCTGTTGGGTATTCCATTCCAAAATATTATGGAACCATTTCATCAGTTGCACCTCATGAAATGTATTGTATTAATCGTTGTTTGTCGTCTACTAAACAACGGAGCAGTTTTTGTGAGTATGGTAGGAATTAAAGACGGGTACACAAAAAGCGGGAGCAGAAGTATTAGTACTATTACCTTCAGAGGCGAGATGGACTATACCGTAGAAAGTCGTGGTCCTTTATCGAATTTTACGCAAGGTCTTGTCGCGTTTAGTCTGCGTTATTAACCTGTAGCGACTTTGCATAATGTCACGTAGAACTTAAGTCATTTTTTTCTTTTTATTTGACGTTATTAAAATGATTACAATATCTTTAGCGTTCACTTAAACGTTGTATTCAGATTGGATACTCCGATGACGTTACCTGTTTTTTATGAACCAACTACGTATCCAAATTTTTAAATACCTTCATTACCGAAATTCTTTTTAATAAACAAGTTGCAAAGTGACTTCAATATGTTGCGTGAATCGTTATGACGTTGTTTTCATTTGTCATTAATACCCCCGTCACACTAGGCCACGTTCCCACTACGTCCTCAAAAATATGCCAGGACGCAGTGCGAACGTGTAAAACGTAGCGAGGACGCAGCAGACACGGCTTTGCGCGTGGTACGGTCTTCATGGACGTGAAGGACGTGGGTGAACTTTGAACATGTTCAAAACTTACGTGGCGAGGACGTGGTCAAATCAGGACGTGGTAAGAACTTGGTAAGGTGGCAGTAATGACGTAGCTAAAACCTAGTAAGAACCTCATTGACGCAATACACGCGTGCAGACGTGGACGAGTGTGTGACGTTCGCATCACACGTTGTCTCTAGATTGTCCCTACGTTCTTTCTACGTCCATCGGGTTCTCACTACGACCCTTCCACGCTAGTGTTGCGACAATGATACGTCCCTACTACGTTTCAAAAGACCGCATTAGGTTCTTAGTACGTTCTACCGGTGCTTATCACGTCTCAGGTACGTTTGTAGCAGGCTCTAGCCACGACCATGCCACGTTCTGGTGGTCGAGTATAAAAACTGTTGATGGAGTTCTCGGTTTTGCTTTCCTTCCGTCTCAGCATACTTTCTGATATTAAATACTGTACTTTTGCTCAGAAGACAGTCGCAGATTGAATGATTATATCGAGCCGAATCGCAGTATTTATATGCAGACATAGAACGCGGTAAGAACGTGATGAGCGCGTGGTAAGAACGCAGTGCGATCTTGGCGGTCGTAGTAGCAACCTAGTACGAGCGTAGTTAAAGCATAGCAAGAACGTGTTGGACGTGGTACCGCCTGAATACACGCGCAATAAGAACATAGTGGGAACGTTTTGGACGCAGTAAGAACTTAGCGCAAACGTGGTATGAGCGTAGCAGGAACTTGAGAAATGCATTTTTTACAATTTTTACCCCGTCCTCGCTACGTCCTACGACATTTTCAGGACGCAGCGCGGTCTTCATGAACGTGACCTAGTGTGACGGGGGCTTAACCAAATAACAATTTAGGCGTTGTAACCCTCTTTTGGAGCAGTGTTTGGGAATAAAACAAATACGATTTTGTGATTGGTTTGTTATAATTATACGTTAAAATCAAACTCATCCATTTTTATGCTCCCCCACATTTTTTGGGGGGAGCATATAGTCGCCGCTTCGTCTGTCCGTTCGTCCGTGCGTAAGTGCGTGCGTCCGTCCGTCCGTACACATTTTTTGTCCGGGCTATTTCTAAGCAACTAACGACTGGAATTCAATGAAACTTTATGGGAAGCTTCACTACCAAGAGGAGATGTGCATATTATCAGCCGGTTCTGGTCGGATGATTTTTCACAGAGTTATGGCCCTTTGAAATTTTCCATTGTACATATAGTGCAATTCTTGTCCGAGCTATTTCTCAGCAACTTATTACGGGAATTCAATGAAACTTTATGGGAAGCTTCACTACCAACAGGANCTCTAGTACCTATATCATCTCGGAGCCGGGGGCTCTAGTACCTATATCATCTCGGAGCCGGGGGCTCTAGTACCTATATCATCTCGGAGCCGGGGGCTCTAGTACCTATATCATCTCGGAGCCGGGGGCTCTAGTACCTATATCATCTCGGAGCCGGGGGCTCTAGTACCTATATCATCTCGGAGCCGGGGGCTCTAGTACCTATATCATCTCGGAGCCGGGGGCTCTAGTACCTATATCATCTCGGAGCCGGGGGCTCTAGTACCTATATCATCTCGGAGCCGGGGGCTCTAGTACCTATATCATCTCGGAGCCGGGGGCTCTAGTACCTATATCATCTCGGAGCCGGGGGCTCTAGTACCTATATCATCTCGGAGCCGGGGGCTCTAGTACCTATATCATCTCGGAGCCGGGGGCTCTAGTACCTATATCCTCTCGGAGCCGGGGGCTCTAGTACCTATAGCATCTCGGAGCCGTGGGCTCTAGTACCTATATCATCTCGGAGCCGTGGGCTCTAGTACCTATATTCTCTCGGAGCCGGGGGCTCTAGTACCTATATCATCTCGAAGCCGGGGGCTCTAGTACCTATATCATCTNGGAGATGTGCATATTATCAGCCGGTTATGGTCGGATGAATATTGTGACAAAAAACCTTTGGGGAGCATTACCCGTCTCCGACGGTTTCTTGTTTATTAAGAGTCCGTATCCAGTCGTCGCTGGAGTCCAATATGGTGTGAAAATGCAGAAATATGCTTTTTCCATTCTTAAATGCAATCAAAATACTTATTTAATTTCATCTACTACAGTTGTTAGTTGTATATTTATCACGTTAACGCCCCACAACGTCTCGCTGCCCTTGAGTTGACGCATTTGTGTCGTGTTCTGAGAAAAATGGACATAATGCATGTGCGTAAATTGTTATCCCATATTAGCCTGTGCAATACGCACATGCTAATCAGGGACGAAACTTTCCGCTTTAATGGAATTTTTCGTTTAAATGATGTCTCTTCTCGGCGAAAATCAAGTTAAGGCGGAAAGTGTCGTTCCGGATTAGCCTGTGCGGACTGGACACTTTGCCCAGTTTTCTCAGAACACGACACATTTGTTGAGGTTAAACAATATGTTTAACGGTGAAACAAAAAAAAGGGCGCACACAATGTAATAAAAGCTAACGAATTTATCTTTTAACGGGAGGTAGTGCAGAGGTGATATCACGTTACAGGTCAAAGGGGATTCCGTATCAAACGTGCGCATGCGCGAAGCTGAACGCGTAGCAGCCTTTAGTGTATGATGTTGCAATCCACATGCTTTTGAACAAAATATATTTCATGCAATGTTATGTGCAGATTTTGGCTGGACTACATTTATGCGTTTTTCTAAACTTATTAAACTTGGATTGTCATTTGCAATACATATGCCGGTGACTGTCTTGCAGTGATTGTAGAGTTATCATAAACAAGAATGTTTTTTTAAAAGTGGGCGTTTTTCGAAGTTTATGATACCAACCTCTATGAAACTGCAAACCGAATAGCCAATGTCTTTAGAAAAGGAGCAGCATGATTTGTATTGAGCCTCGCTCTGGGAATAAGGGGTATAATACACGTGAGTAAAGTATCGTCCCATATTAGCCGTGCAGTCACCACAGGCTTCTCAGGATCTTCTTAACGAAAATCCAGTTAAGGCGGAAAGTGTCGTCCTTTATTTGCCTGTGCGAACTGCACATGCTAATCTGAGACGACACTTTACGCAAATGTCTTGAGTCCGGTTTCCCAGAGCGCGGCTCATATTGAGGTAGCATGCTCTTTATCTAGTGCGATTCGTTCCATATTTGCTGCAATATTTAATGTAATCGGATTGACAGTGCACTTCACTCATTTTTCTCACGGTATTGTTGGATACTTAAATCCTCCGCTTTCGCAATTTACTGTAAGTCGCTTTCAAACACGATGCCTGTTTCAAATAAACATTTGGTTTTTATTCCCTCTCGAAAGCATAGACATTTAAAGGAAGTCTCTTCTTAGCGAAACTCCAGTTATGGCGGACAGTGTCATCCCTGATTAGTGTGTGCGGACTGCACAGGCTAATCTTGGACGACACGTATCACACATGCGTTAAGCCCCGTTTTCCCAGAGCGTTGCTCGTATACGACTACTAGCTACGCGTCTTCATCTATCGTAACATATATCTTCAGTTTACTGGTGTACACCGGTAGCACGTGATAACACGTGACCTTCTCAGAGGTCAACATGAAACACGTGCCGCGATTGGTCAACCGGAAATAGGAATCCTTTACCGAATATGTGTGGGGGTATTAATTGGACAAAATCTGTCGGTGTAAAAATTAAGAGGGTGATCAAGAATCTGACCTTATTTAATATTAAATATTGTACTTTACTGCTGGGACGCTTCCCGAGTTTGGATCGAATACGGGACCTTCTGATTGCTTGGCAGACAGAATATCACCTACTGATTGACTTGAACAAAAAGCGGTTTCTAAGCTTTGCTTGGCATAGTTATACATGTGCGATAGTAAGTGAGTTATTATTCTTAATTGCCCATTATTAGTATAACATACACGACTGGTGTTTTGTGTATACATGCATTTGAACAGAGATAGTTCCGCTCGATGTCAGATTGCATTATGTATGTACGGCTCGATAACAACGATAAATCTCACCGAAATTTCTTATCGAATTCTGTTTAAGCAAGACCAATATTGCGTTATTGTTACGTTTGGGAAATTAACAGCATCAATTTTGATGCGATAAAATTGCAAAATGGAGTGTCGGAAATTTCCCCACTGGCTTGTCGATTTCGTAATACCACACATTTTGCCGTTAACTATTGGGAAGCATTGCTTCGCGTCAGTTGTAATTAACATTCTTCTATGACTAGTGTGGTAACTATACTATCTGGCGAGTTAATCGATGACACCCTTATTAAATATTAATCTAATTATCATCTCGGAGCCGGGGGCTCTAGTACCTATATCCTCTCGGAGCCGGGGGCTCTAGTACCTATATCCTTTCGGAGCCGGGGGCTCTAGTACCTATTTACAGTTTGCCGAAAATCACGTTTGGTAATGCTGATATGAGCCTCGCCATGAAACAAAACGGTTTAAATTAATGTGCATAAAGTATCGTCCCACATAAGACTTTGGAGTCAGCACAACCTTATCAGGGACGATACTGTTTGCTTTTATGGAATTTTTCGTTTAAAAGAAGTCTCTTTTAAACGAAAATCCAGTATAGGCGGAAAGTGTCGTCCCTGATTATCATGTGCTGGCTGCACAGGCCAATCTGAGACGACACTTTACGCACATGCATTAAGCCCGGTTTTCCCAGTGAAAGACTCGTATCAAAGTGCCAGTCCATACAATAGCCCGTCCCGGATTCGATGTTTAAACGTGAAAAGGTTTAAAAGGTCTATCACAAAGACGCCATGGCGCGAGTTTTCCTGTAAGAATAAGGATTTCGAGTTAGAAATCATAAAAATAAAAAAGAAGAGGGTCAATGACCGAATCCACATTACTTTACCAGCAATTTATTTTCTCAGAAATCAGTCGTGATGTTCATCTTCTAGCTGACAAGACGACACAAAGTACGATGACGACAATGAAATAATACAATGGTGATAACACGAATTTACATCGCATTATCATCATCATACTATCGTAGTATCGTGTCTTGGTAATCATACTTGCGTCTTATTTACATCATACTATCGCGTTACTATGGAATCCGGATAGTGCCATCTATAATCTCGCCCTTCTTTCATCAAGGGCGACAGACGACACACGAAGCGATACACGTACTGTCGATTATCAACTTTAAAATTAATCCGTGTATAGGCGATGGGATTTCGTACTATCCGTCACTGACGTCACGACTTCATTCTGCGTGGACTTCGCATTTTACAGTATCTCTATAAAACGCAAAATGATGAACCTGTAATTATTATTTTAAGAAGATTTAAGGTTTTATTAATTTTTGATATTAAGAAACAACAGTTAACAGCTACTTTACAGAAACTATTATACAAATAGCAGCATTAACGTTTGTATCTTTTGTTTAGTTTTATTATCTCTGTCATTCAAACTATGCCTTAAAAATTGCAGTTTCATTTCAAATTTAACAATAGCAATTTCGTATTGTGATCGAACAATATGTGTGAGGAAAGGTCATTTTGCGAGTTGCGTTTTAAACTTTAAAAAACAGGAGGATTGTTCGGAAAATACAAATTACAAGTGTGCGCCGTTGCACAATTAAAAGAATGTAGTAATATGCTAAATAGAAAATTTACTTTTGAATAAGAAATTATGCTTGCAAAAGAACAATGAAAACAACCGCAATTATCTGAACGTTAAACAGTGGGTTTAAAATTTAATTGTATATCACGCTAAAATCGTAAAGCACCGACATAATAAACGTATTTCGAATGACGCAATCTCAGTAATATATGTAATTTAAACATGAAAATGGCAATATTTGAACGTCATTAAAGTGGCTTTAAATTTGACAAACTTGATACTTTATTTTATACATTCAAACCTTTGTCTTTGTGCAATTTCCTCTTATTTAAGGAAACACACTTCAATAAAAGAGAACTATATCGCTGCTTTTTATACGTGATACAACAATTGGTCGATATGTGCCAATATGGGAAATAACATAATATGAGCATTGTTCTGGGAAAAGTTGGGTTAATGCATGTACGTAGTCCGCATAGGCTAATCAGGGACAACAGTTTCTGCCTACACTGTATTTTGGTTAAGAAAATACTTCCTTTAAACGAAAAAAATCATAAACGCGGAAAGTGTCGTCCCTGAAAACATCTGCATATAGTTTATAATAAGATAATGTCAACACCCGTCTTTTCACCTATCTTGTTTATTAATGTAAGACGTTTTTATGGGTAATTACTTCACAGAGTAGTTTATACAACGATACTTAGCAATGTGGTCATATGAGTCGCGCTCTGGGAAAACGGGGTTTAATGCTCGTGCGTCAAGGGTCGTCCCAGATGAGCCTGTGCAGTCCGCGTTTATGGTATGTTTTGTTTAAAGGGAGTCTCTTCTTAGCGAAAATATAGTTTATGCGGAAATTGTCGTCCCTGATTAGTCTGTGTGTACTGCACAGGCTAATCTGGGACGACACTTTACGCAAACGCATGAAGACCAGTTTTCCAAGAGAGCGGCTCATATTTGGAAGCCAATGCACGAAGGCAGGAAAACAAACATCCTTTCGTCGGGAAGTTTTTGGCTGCCAGGTGGTACACATTAGCATAAAAAGGTCAGGTCACGTGTCACTTTATCTCCACTTCGGGCTATCAGTCGCTCTAACGGGACTAATTACTGTCGCGCAGGAATCACCAAATGTTTGGCACACGTTGTGTCACGTGCCGCATAGTGCGTATGAATTAACGATGTTTACAAGTTTTAATATCTGTTCGGTATGAATAAACCCGTTCTTTAGAAGACTAGAGTAGTTGGATAAATTACTATTAACTTGATATTCATCGTAGAAATTTAATATCGATATATTCAAATACTCCGCGCAGTATTCGGACTTCCTTGCTTCTTTCCCAATTAAATTTCTTTTCCGCGCGTGCGCATAGAATCTCGACACGTGTTGGGGCAGACGGGAGTTTTTCTGGTGCAGAAACAAAGTCGTTTGGGTTGCAATCGTTGTGAAAATATTGGCCAAATCAACATAATTTATAATAAACATAATCTTATGAATTTAATTATTATTCAGATAGTATCCGTTATTCGAGACTTTGTTGACTCCTTACGGTAGTCATAAAGAACGCGAAATACATATTTTACGATGTAATTACTTTCATTCTTGATTTACGTACAATGAGCGAATTTTATCTCGATAACCAAGAATTTTTATTTTGTATACGTATATTAAGAAAAAACGCTCAGTACAGAAATGCGTGCGTCGACATACATTTAAAAAAAAATCTTTAAAAAGTAATCATATACAAGTTTGCTTTTGCTGAAAAATAATCTATTATACCCATGGTAATTTTATTATTGTTGGTGTCGCATAGTTAATTGTATAAAAAAAATCTCCTGCAATATTTTACTTTCCAATATGAAATTAGCAGTCGTCAAAGGGATAAAATATGCTTTATTATGTCCTCGTATGAACACAGATTCACCAATAGATGACGTAATTGGCAACGCACGTGACAGGCACGAGCCGGACACGCGGCACATCTGCGAAACTCTGAGAGTGTGAGACACAAAGCGATCGAGTCAAACAAAGACGCATCTTTGCTAAGTTCGCAGAAAACGAGACCAAAACTGTGCATTTGTTTAAACATTAAATGTACAGTGATTTTTTGTACCTATGATAAAATAACACGAGACTGGTCGGCTATACATTGTATATCTGCTTTATGGGTACAGAAAATGCGTGCGATTTCAACAGTATGTATTTATACAGCGATTGTCATTGTCATTTTTTATTTAAAGTTTAAAGTTGTTGTCCGGTTAGCGCAGTGGTTGGAACATGCGCTTCTCACCTCTGCGACCCGGGTTCAATCCCCGTTCCCGGAATCATGTGAGTTTGGTTGGTGGACACCATACCGGACAGGTGGGGTTTCCCTCGGGTACCCCGGCTTCCTCCCACAACAAAAGACCACACCAACATTGAAAATATTTCAGTAACAACTAGAAATAGATAGAAAATGAAGCTCATATTCAAAATTCGTCCCTAACTTTCGTGAGTCTAGTTAGTTAGTTAGGTTTGAGTGCTGTGGCACACTCCGGGTGCACATGCAATACAGCCTCAGGCGCTCCAAAATAAACACACACATACGTTTATATTGGAATATTCTTTTAAGATTAAAATGAAAATGGTATTGTTATTTAGCGCAAGAAATGCCATGTCTTGATTCGTACATAATTGGTGCAAGTTTATCTGTAATGCGTTCTGATTGCAGTAACAATCGAGTTATGTATTATGGTCAAAACCTTGAACAAAACGCAAACAACTTTCTCCGCCAATACATTATAGATTCGCAAATACAATATGCGCTTAAACCCATGATTTTAACAAAAACTTTTACCATAAAACAATTTTACATTCGAATGTACAATAATGTTTAACTAAAAGTTTCTAAATATTTACATGTGAGAGGTAGAATATGTGTAAATAAATGTATGAGGAACAACATGTATAACTGTCAGAGGTACCATGCGTATAGCTGTCAGAGGTACCATGCGTATAGCTGTCAGAAGTACCATGCATAAAACTGACAGAGGTACCATGCGTATAGCTGTCAGGGGTACCATGTGTATAGTTGTCAGAGGTACCATGCGTATAGCTGTCAGAGGTACCATGCGTATAACTGTCAGAGGTTTCATGCGTATAGCAGTCAGAGGTACCATGCGTATAACTGTCAGAGGCGTATAGCTGTCAGAGGTACCATGCGTATAGCTGCCAGAGGTACCATGCGTATAGCTGTCAGAGGTACCATGCGTATAACTGTCAGAGGTACCATGCGTATTACTGTCA
>VMBQ01016784.1:0-10650 GCA_007657795.1 Dreissena rostriformis | reverse complement strand
ACAACAGCCGCACCAGAAACAACAGCCGCACCAGTAACAACAGCCGCACCAGAAACAACAGCCGCACCAGAGACAACACCTGCACCAGTAACAACACCCGCACCAGTAACAACACCCGCACCAGTAGCAACACCCGCACCTAGGAAAAGAAGGTCTTCCGATGAAAGTGTTGGGATTTGGACTAATGGACAATGCCGCTGTGATGGTACCCATATCATCGGTATGACACTGTTACGTTATTTACACATTGCTTTGCCATAGCACAGAAGGTACGTAGAAACTCTTAATGTCACTAAGAAGCTGAATGTCGCACTTTACGTTACAATTCGTAAATCTGAAACAAAATGCGGTAACCAACGCGAAGTGTCGAACAACCATGTGTCGCTATATAATAAATCTGTAACGCTTTATTTCGCAACAAATAACTGGCGCAATACGGAGCAGTATCAACGATAAATTTTGCACTGCTTTATATTCACGTCTAAACTACAATAAAATCGCAAAAACTTAAGCAGGCGATATTTCGAAATTCAAAAGCGATACATTATCAATGATACCAATATGTATCATGTATGTATTTATATTTAAAACAAATGTTTATCAAGCTATTGATCTTTAGGATGGGACAGATGAATATTGTTAGAATGATTTGTAACGATCTCCCGACTAACAAAAACCAACCGTGACTTATAAATACAATGAGTGCTTTTAGTTCTCAATTCCTGGCCCACTTATATGTGTATGTAGTTTTCCTTATTTGACCTCTGTTAGATGTAATATTCGACTACGATAACAAACACTTGGTATATTAAATAGATATGACGACATTATTTATTAATCCAGAAATCATGTCAAGTAGCTATCACGTGGGACAGACAGTACCCGAATCTGTTTGGCTCACTTGAGCACAACCTGATCATGTTGAGCCATTTGGGATACCACGATGCCCGTCGATCGTCCGTGAATGCGTCCGTGTGTGCGTCAACTTTTGATTTCAAACGAAATGTCCCACTTATCAGCTCGGAAGAAATTGATGAAACTTCACTGAATGTTCGTTGGGCATCATCAAATAAAAATGTTAAAATGAGCCCTGTACGTTGATTAAATAAGTAACGGGGCCAAAAAGGTTTTGAAAATGAAAACTGTTACAAACCTTCTCCTCTAACAACGCATTGCCCAGAATTCTTATCTTCGGTATGCATCATCGTAGTGTGGTATTCGATTAAGGTTGTTCAAATCATCCTCCTTGGTTCAAATTGGCCCCGCCTATGAGGTAACTTGTTTATCCTTCTACATGTATGTATAAAGGGACAACTTGAAAAATATTCCTCTCTGAATCCGATTGGCCCACGTGTTTGGTATTTGTTATATAACATCGTATAGTATTACTCTACCGCATTTGTTCAAATTATGCCAATCGGTCACAATTACCCCCGCTTTGGGGGTCAGGCGCAGTGATTCGAAGGCCTACTATACCTTCCACAGCTGAAGTTGGATCAAATATAGTTAGCTTAGGTAAGAAACTGGTGTGGCTCAACAGGTTTCAATCATGAACTTGTAAGTGTAAACGGCTCACATTCGGTAACTTGTCTTTAATACAAACTTATTGTTTAATAAAAAACAGTTGTACATTTAAACTGTTGAATTAAACGTGAATGTGAGTGTTCGTGTTTTTTGCAACATGTGTTTCAAACTGTGTGATTAGATTAATATGGGTTGTCCCTTAAAAACATTAATGTACTGTTGTAACGGGTCACGTTTGCCACTTTTGGCTAATTTACTTTTTTTTTAAAATGACCTTATTCCCCGCCTATTATATTTTTATTTATAGTTATAGATATTTTAAAACTTATGTTTTACTGTTGGTTGATAATATTTTTGCACTTAAAATGCTTAATACCCCATAAAATGTCTACGCAAAACGAATAACAAATATCAAAAAAATTGTGTTTTGTCAACAACAAAGCGTTAGAGGCAAACAGTTTCTACATATTATAAGCATTTTTGTTTGAAAATTTCATTTTGTTGTTGCTCTACAAACTATAAAACTGTCTTGTTTTGGAATGTTACTTGCTTTTAACAGATAACTTGGAGATTCAAATCACATCAACTGTAACGGTACAAGAAACGTTTCACTCTGAATTAGAAAATAAGGCATCAGAACTGTTTATAAATTACTCCACTGAATTTAGAGACAAGGTTAGTTTATGAATTTTATTTGTACTCTATAGTGTGTTTAATTTGAGTGTCATATTTTTGTATTTAAGTTATTTTTGTATCTTGCAATGAATAAAATATAATAAGTAATATTTCAACGATAATACTGAATGTAGTTAATTCGATTGACTTCCTTTTATACATCAGAAGAGCGTAAATCTATTATAATAAACACATTACATTCATAGTGCATAACCTCGATTTCTTGTGTTGAAGAAACATTAACTCATCAATCTTTGACAAATTTATACAAAATGGTCATACTTTCAGCTAAAGAAGAAATACGAAGACATCCCTAACTTTCGCTCAATCCAAATAGAGGGATTTAGGTTTGTATTTTTTTGGCAATAAATCCTTAATACTATTTCATACATTTTTAAATCTAAAGACAGAAAGTATTATATTATACATGACATTTAATTAAAACAATGCATTATATGTACATTTATTTAAAAATAAAAGTTTTAATTGGATTTATTTATTTCCATTTAGCAATGGTTCCATAAAGTGCATGTTTTCGTTATTGTTCACGGGGAATGCGGAACTTGGAAAAATAGTAAAGGAAGTAAACAAAAGCTCATCACAGCTGAATCTTTCTCTTGGAGGAAAAAATATTACTGCCACCGTAGATAAAACAGAGATTCAGACCAAATTACAGCTTACTGGTAATTAAATGCAATGTGTGCTGTCCTTGGTTATACAATACATACGTTCTTGAGTGAATATTTATTAATTAACCTTATTTAAAGAGCTTATAATTATCGTTTCTGATATGTAATTGGCCTTATGTGCAATGATAAAAAAATGGACAATGACTCGCTTGTTAGCAGAAGTAAATTAGTTTCATAGAACGTTGCTAATTGTTTACATGTTCCAAATATGATAATCGACCTAAATGACACAATGTTTTACATTTATATAGCCGCCAATCCAGATTGCAGCATGCTAAAAGTGAACCCATGTGCCAAAGGTTATGACTGCAGCATAGAAAACACACAAGTAGTATGTCGGAATCCATGCAGTAAACAGAGTGATTATTGTCAGAACGGCGGCGTGTGCTTGTACGATCACACATAGGACCGAAAAACGTGCAGGTGAATCGCTGACTTTTACACTGCTTCTTGTAGCCTATTGTCCTTCAACGGTATATGTGGATTGATTTGATAATCAACATTTTGCTTATCTGATGTATTGTACATGTATAAGAGTATTTTTAAACGTGAAATTACGATCTGAATATAGTGCGCATCTAAGTCAAGTACTTTTTACCACACAACCTGTTTCATCCGTATTGTTTGTAGTAACATTTATATAAAAAAATACCTGTTATTATGTTTGAAAGTTTATATTCGAGTACTTTGCATGTATTTGTGTTGTGCTATTTTCAATGAGAAGGCAAGAGGGGCTAGGTTAAGGCATTTCCTTTGTTCGTTCGTCTGTATGTAACATGTTCATTACTGCTAAAAAATCAATTAATTCTTATTTGTTCACGAAACTTCGCTAAACGGTTAGGTCATTCAGACAAAGTACAAAGTCACACGTCAGTCACGCTGGCTTTATGTCACACATAAAGTCCAATATTCGAGCCTCCATTTTCCGTCCACTCCTTGTATCTATTGCTGTATGATGCGTATTCATTATAGTTTGCTTAAACGTTTTGCTCATTGCGCGGAAGGCAAAATAAGCAAGTCACGCCAAATCAAAGTGAAGATCAAAAGGATCACAGACGGAAAACTCGCTGTCCTTTGAAGTGACTTAGGACATTAATATACGCTTGTTATTATATATGTGTGTCTTAGTTCACGTGCCAGTTGAAGTGAATTATTTAGCCTATAGTTTCATGTGCGTTCTCCATCTCCTGTGTAATGTTTTACTGATTTTTATGACCCTTCCTATGATGCAAAAGTCATACCGAAGTCCCTCAACTTCATCAGGATCAAGGCGGGGTTACTATTTGTTCTCTTGAGTTTATTGTTTAATAACATACGTTTTGTAACGCAGATGTGTGCCTTCTGAAGCCTACGTGTTAAGTGGAGAGAAGTGCGAAGTTAAGGTTGAAAAGCTTCAGCTGGAGTCCAAGTATATCGTTGCCATAGCAGCGAGCGTGGGCGGGGTCATAATTATCGCTGCGGCGGTGGCCATCGTGTGCCTGGTCTACATGATGAGGCAGAAGAAAGCGAAGGATGGCGACGAAAGGTTTGTGGCTATGACACGACATTAGTATGTCTATGAGATTTAATTGAAGCCACTCTGAGAATTAGAACTGTATACAATGTGCCGGGTTATAAATTTCCATTGCGCATCAGCAGCTGACAGAGATGGCCTGATAATTTTATTAGAAGATTTATTAACAAAATGAAAAATATCACCTTAAGTGTTCGCCTCTAGGAAAAAATAGAGGCATTTAGGATGATCTTTTAGTTAAGCGAATTTTCATTTTTATTTAATTTACACAATTACATACACATAAACGTATCCAGTCAATCAGACATCACAGCTCAATAAACGACTTTATGATTTAATTTAACAGATGTAATGAAGTCATTTACTACACGCTTGATAAAAATGTCATCTTCTATACAATTTAATGTACGTAAAGTCAATGACGTAACATCCGCTTTCTGTTATTATTTGTGTTATCCTGATGAAGGCGAAGGCCGAAACGTTGATAAAAAGGGGAAAAAATATGTGTTTATGTTGGATTTATCATACTTTATCTTTTATACAGAGAAGAAGACATAGCGCTAGATAACCTCAGAAGATCCATTGAGATACGCTCCGAGAACAGTTATGAGAAGTTCAGAGGGCGACTTGCATCCAATGAGACTACCTCAAACGGCTCCATCGGTGACCTTGAAAGGTCAAAGCCAGAGGTAACGAGGGTCCTGGAATGCGTGGAACACAAAGTGACCAGGGACGAAAAGGGCAATGAGGTGATTCTATCCATAATTGATTTCAGGTTACCATTATCATCAAGTGAATTCGTCGGAGGTCCGAAACGTAGTATATCGATGTTCTAATGCGCTTTGCACGTAGTGAGGCTGCATGTCAATCACAAAATATTGAATATAGTTATTATTTTAAAATTGATATAAGTTACTACACAATATGTTCTTTAAATTAACAATGGTGTACATTATTCTCTCTCTGAAAGTGTGTTTTATACCATGTCAATAATGTATACCTTTTTATTAAAAAACAACGTAATTCGCTTCCTTTCATGTTAAATCAGACGGGCGGGTAGTTGTAAACTCGATAACATCGTTTCGGTTTTCTGTCAAGTGTTTCTTGATATTACACGGGCAAACAGGATGTTAACTTCGATGCATGAGATAACAAGTACATGCATAGAAAAACCCTGACCAAACCCAGTTTTAAAACACTTGACACCACATTTTTTTATAAGACTCCTGATTCGACGTATAGCGCCCAAATATATATTTTTTAAATGTATACATTTTAGCTCGCAAAATATTTCGAGACAAATTTGGCAACAAAATTATGTGTTTGCCACGGACATAGCTTCAGCGAATAAAAATAGTTGTGAAATCTTTTCTTTTTGCACCGTCACCATTGCTACCCATCTTAGCTGGTCAACAACATATATAAAAATATATGTTCCTATTTTATTAGATCTACACCCATTTTGTAAACAGTCAATGGTTAACTAATAGACTACTCTNGACTTGGAGGACACTGTATTTTGAGCTCAAAACAAGTTGTATTGCTTATTTTTTTTTATGGTCATGTACAATAGCATATATATATTGTTTTTTGATAACCTTCATGAATAAAATATGAAAAAAATATTTAAAAATCGGTAAATAATTACGGATCGTCACCTTTATAGGGCCTTTAATATTTCCTACTAAGCTAATAAAAACTTTGATTAAGTCAACTTCTTCAATAACATCATAATAATATCACCTAAGGGAGCAAATGTTCCACTTTCTCTGTGTCATTTCCAATCTTTAACCGTTCTATGTTGAAACTAGAGATTTCCCAATACGTAGGTGTACATCTACCAGCCAAAGCAACCACGTGACCTCGGTCGGCAGCGCGAGTCATCCGTGTACTCCTCCGCGTCAGGGGACAACGCAACGCTGACCGGAAGCAGCGCATACGATTATATTGACACCGGAATGAAGGTAGCTATTTTATGCGTAAAAACGGATAATTTCGTGTTAATACAAAACATGATATCGATGCTTGACCAGTACTTCAAAGCCACTCACAGCTATCGCGTGTACAGTAAATATAATCTAACGAATAATTACAAAATCTTAGTTATGTCATTGATTTCAATATGCTTGTGATTTGGTGGGTTAGATGTCCAGTGAACGAAATTTCTATAAAAAATAAAAAATAAAACATATTTGTTTAATAGTAGGGTACTGGGCTTTAACAATGTTTCAAAATGCCGGTCGTTGTCGTTTTTTCTTTCAGTATCAAATACGCCGACCAAACGTAAGCATCCGAACCATTCGCATATGAGATGGAACATGCAGCAAAGCCAGTATGGGTTTGAAAATAAACGGCATAATAAGTGAAAATTTTACAAAACGGCATTGACCTATTTATGGTTTCACGCATTGAATTACTTTCACGTTCAAATGGTTTATGTTTTCATTATAAGTGACACTAAGTGAAAATTCGAAATAAAATGCATATTGAATGTACTGTAATCAATAATTTTTAATTTAAATGTTTAATACTTTTTGTTTGCGTTTTTTATACAGTTGTTATCAATTGCTTGTTGTTAATACTAATTATGTACATATAAAACTAATGTAATGTTGCCTATACACATGTGCATGATTGTTCATACTTAGTCGATACGAATTATATGTTTTATTATGTTACTTATGCATTTGCCAATTGCCAATTATATCATCACATAACAAATACTTCCAGTCGTAATGTATACCTCATAAAAATGAGTTGCTGACATGTTTATTGAATCACGAGACATGATATTGTATCTGAGCAAAGATTCGTAAACCGATAAGGTAGATAACTATTGTGAGATTTTCATTCTCAAATTTGCCTCCCCTGAAACGTAAGGTGTTTGTTTATCATAACCAAAGGAGACAAAGGGATGTTCGTGACGTCTACAATTGAACGCGTAACCTCCCTAAAAAAATGCACTTTATTATATTTAATCAGAGTGTTATACGGTTGGATTCTAACCTGAATGCTTCTAAGGATTGGGTCCCAAACGTATCAATTATTTTATTTGCAGCAAATAAGAGGTGTTTATATCCCTACATGATAACATCATTTTTGTACCAAAATGTTTTTTTTCCTGATTGTTAAAAATCAACCAAAAACACTGGACATTGACAAACTGGTGTATAATTTATCAAATTTTAAGATTTGTGTTGGTTTTCCGTTTTAAGAAGAAAGATATGCTGTTACTTAATGTTCCATTATGAATATTGTATGCACAGAATTATTATATTTTTAAGATAATGTAGTGTTTCAAGCAAACGTCATACTAAGCTGTATTATACTTATTTGTCATACATGCACTGAACGGTTTATGATACATAAGTCATTGATTCCATAAATGTAAATTTTCGTATGAGTGTTTTAGTATTTCCTATTGTGTTACTATTCCTTCACGTGGGAATAAATGACGTGACGTGTTTTTGATCGCTTAATATACTAACACCACTAACATGCTTCTGCTATCGGCCCAGGAATATTTCACTTTGTATCAACACAAAGAACTGAGTAGGAATATTTCACTTTGTATCAACACCAAGTTCTGATCCAGGAATATTTCACTTTGTATGAACACTTTAGTATTGATCCTAGACCAAGTCGCTTGGTATCAACACCAAGTACTGATTAAAGAATGTTTCACTTTGTATAACCACTAAGTACTGACCCAGGTTTATTTTACTTTGTATCAACACCAAGTTCTGACCCAGGAATATTTCGATTTGTATCAACACCAAGTTCTGACCCAGGAATAGTTTACCTCATACATATTTGCTTGTCGGACGACATTAAGTAATGTCCCGGGAATAATATAAGTACCTGTACATTAAACAAAAGTAAAAGCATACCGTTTGTTCCGGATTCTTGCATATGAATATCATGCATGATACTCATATGGAAGTGTGTACATGTGCATTCAACAAACACACTATACCAATTTGGTTAGCATTGAAATATTGCTACATTCAACAATCATAGCGATATCAAATGATTCAATCAAATTGAACTACACTAACCTCATGTTTCTTCTAAGGTCGGATCTTTTGTAAAACCCTGAAATCCCTGCATAATGAGGGCATAAATTCGCGCTATGGCCATGCCAACGCGTGAACATTTAAGGGGCCATTTGGAACCTAACATGAGCGACAATAAGTTTATTGCTCAAGGCATAACGCGATGGATGGCCGCAGATGGACTGCAAGATATGCCGGCGCGCTACGGCCATACGGAACCGGATTCGGAGCCCTATTTTAAATTGACCTAACCTAATGGAGCAATACGTGAGTGCTCAAGGCTTATCGCGAAGGGTGGCCGTAGATTCCTTCAAAACGGCAAGTTACGACCAGTGACAAACATCGCATATGCACGAATATACATTGGGGAAGTTTAAAGAACACTTAAAACTTGGCCATTGTACATTTGTCTAAAAAGTATGCGCAAGGCATAAAGCGCATTTGGTCGTAGAAAACAAACGTACAAATATACATTGGTGAACTTTTAAAGAACACTTGAAACTTGGCCATTGTACATTTGTCTTAAAAGTATCCACAAGGCTTAACGCGCATTTGGTCGTAGAAAAAAACGCTTATCTGATCTCTTGCAGAAACATATATACGCGATATGATGAACCAAGTCAGACTTTCAATACATTATAGACATTATCATGCACATAATATATTTTCTGAACAGGAAAGTATACCTTGCGTATACTTACGAGTAATGACATAATGGGATGCATCTGAAAATGTTGTATCTGGTCTTAACATCCGGGTTACCAAAGACGGCACTAGTACTGGTTGAAAATAATGTACCACTGTCACGGACATACTTTTTGACAGTGACTGAAATTCATATTTCTGGTGGGGGGGGGGTATGCAACATATATACAAAAGTAAAATTATATCTTCCATAATAATATGAAATGCATAATTTACTACCAATTGCGTGTTTTATAATTGTTGGAATAGCACAATATACATGCGTAATGCATTAAATGTGTGTGTCGTGCTTTTAATTTTTAAACACACGATTTTCGAGTAAAAACACCATTGACAACTTAACCGAAGTCATTTGTTATACGTACGCATGTATGCTGGCTATTCCGTTACATAATAACGCGTCAATGCACATGTATACTATTGTTACATTAGAAGGACGGACAATTCATAAGAAACAAACATTTCAACATTGAGCAAACCTCTCGGACGTCTTCTTTCTTCGCATGCCGCTGTTGTCACCTCGCGTCTCCATAGTAACGCTGAGTTGTCTTGGATAGAAACGCTGTAATTCGTATAAAACATATATTATGTATAGTTTTTAATTGTTTGAAAAAATAAAACTTTTCGTGTTTTGAAAATAGCTTTTATTATTTGTGTATTTGACATTCGAAATATTTTCTTTGTTCAAAAGTTTTTCAATCTTTTCTCACAAATATTGTCTGATATATATGATGATTAAAGAGAATGGTGCAACGGACAATAATGACGATGACGATGACGTATTTGTGTATGATGATGACGTTTGTATGTGTAACGAAGATGTTGATGCAAGGATTTTTAGTCGATGACTTTCTGATCACATTTGTTCACTCCCTTAAATTTTAATTTTTCGGTACTTAAAATGAATGTAAAAAGATCGCGACTAACCATTTGGTGCAAATACGACTCCTCTTTCGTCAGGAGGTTCCAAATGGCTCATCCATCTTTTCTGAAAGAGAACAAGCATCATGTGTCAGTCAAATGTTTATATACATTATCAAAGAAATGTGTATGTATATTTAAATTATATATATTTTTTTATTTATATTAAACAAATAGTCTTGTAAGAATTCTCTGAATTCGTCTATTGAACAAACATGAGCACTATATAGTTGAGATGAAAGTCTCGAATACACCAAATGCATATTGATCCGTAAAATTAACTGAGAACGTACCATAAATATATAAATGTTTGCAATGTAATTGGACTTCCTATGTTGTTAATATATATATACTACTTACGCCTTAAGCTCTTCTTCATCGGCTGTGTCTGCTATACTGCTGGGCCAAAGCTTCTCCCACCACTTCCATAATCGTGTCATCAACATGCAAGAATCTTAATCATAATCACTAAGAACAGTCCAACTGTAAGTCGTTACCTAGGAATATTTTACTTTGTACTAGCTCTAAGTACTGACCCCGGAATATGTCACATTGTATCAGCACTCAG
>VMBQ01016781.1:0-10924 GCA_007657795.1 Dreissena rostriformis | reverse complement strand
CCTGCTATAGGTTATTTTATTGCACATCATATTATATTAAATTCAAAAAACGTGCAATTAAAAAATAGGAATGAATATTAAAAATCCAGAAAATTACTCAGGATTAAGGTTAACAACAATTAAGAAAAGACACTGCGCGTATGCCTCGCATCCGATTGTTCCCAATCATTATTTGATAAATTTTAAGCCTCAAATGGCTTCCGTAGCGAACTAAATTGCTATATACACAGTGGATGCTAAACCTGTGGCTCCACTGTGTCTCATTGCATCCGCCTATTAACAGTTGTACGGATTACAAACACAAAGTAAGAGATTGACTGATTTAGATGAATGTGAATAATCCTAGAGTTGAGTATACGATATGAATAACAATATAAACATAATTTGCAAATGACCCTATACAATGGTGATGCATTTGAATATTTAAATCGTAAACCATGCTTTTCAACAAGTAATGCAATCTCAACAAAACAATCACTAGTTGTTCTTGCCAAAGTCATGTGTATCAAACCAAAATAAACGATTTTTGACGATGCTGCTCCAGCATCTCGTCTACTTTATCATACAATGAAAAAAAAAATATCACAATGGCGACCTACCTTAAAGACCGAGAGAGTCCGATTGAGTTAGATAAATTTTCTCAATCGGCATACCTCGCTGATTATCATTGAAATATGGGACACAACTATCAACAATTGGCAAATGCCGAAGAAAATGTTAAAATTATTAGGAGGCTCAATAATGACAGTGGAATACGATGTTAATTGCGCAAAGAAGAGAACTTTACTTATATGTGGTACCGTTCAATAGTTAAATAGTGTCATTTTCAACATTGACTTGCCTGTGTCAGACAAGTCAGACTAGCCTGTGTCAGACAAGTTAGACTAGCCTGTGTCAAACAAGTTGGACTAGCCTGTGTCAGACAAGCAGGACTAGCCTGTGTCAGACAAGTTAGACTAGCCTGTGTCAGACAAGTTAGACTAGCCTGTGTCTGACAGGTTGGACTAGCCTGTGTCAGACAAGTTTCACTAGCCTGTGTCAGACGAGTAAGACAAGACTGTGTCAGACAAGTTAGACTAGCCTGTGTCAGACAAGTTGGACTAGCCTGTGTCAGACAAGTTGGACTAGCCTGTGTCAGACAAGTCAGACTAGCCTGTGTCAAACAAGTTAAACTAGCCTGTGTCAGACAAGTTAGACAAGCCTGTGTCAGACAAGTTGGACTATCCTGTGTCAGCCTATGTCAGACAAGTTAGACAAGCCTCTGTCAGACAAGTTGGACTAGCCTGTGTCAGCATGTGTCGGACAAGTTAGACTAGCCTGTGTCTGACAGGTTTGACTAGCCTATGTCAGACAAGTTAGACTAGCCTGTGTCAGACGAGTTAGACTAGCCTGTGTCAGACAAGTTGGACTAGCATGTGTCAGACAAATTAGACTAGCCTGTGTCAGACAAGTTGGAATAGCCTGTGTCAGACAAGTTGGACTAGCCTTTGTCAGACAAGTTGGAGATAGGATTTCCAAATCTTTCCTGATATTCTATTCTTATTTTTTTTTAATTATAATCCTAAACCTTTAAGCTTTTTATGGTCTATGTGTCACCATCGTCGAAAGTAAAAACAAATCAATGCATGTTTTTGTCTTGATGTCAAGAACCAAAGATAAGCTAATATAACATCTATGCGGCGTGGGGATACGCGTCGACCGCTGCCGCGCCATTTCAAGTCATTTTTAGATTTGATCGAGAATGTAACCCGCCTCCGAGTTCAGCTGAATGGGTCAAGTTCCCCACGGGTACTTCTTCCCCGTACCGCAAAATTGTGTTCGTACCCAAACAAAATTTTGTGTACCCTATTTTTTTCGTACCCAAATTTTTTTCCTTCCCAATTTTTTTCGTACACAATTTATTTTTCGTACCCAATTATTTTTCGTACCCCAAAGTTTTTTTTCGTAACCAATTTTTTTTTTTGTCTTAATACTTTCGTACCCAAAACATTTCGTACCCAATTTTTTTCGTACCCAATTTTTTGTTTTCGTACACAAATTTTTTGTCGTACCCAAATTTGTTTATTTGTTTTCGTACTTAATTTTTCGTACCCACATTCACAATTGTGGTGATGTAGATTAACTTAAATTGATGCGTTTATATCCATCCTCTTCAAAAGCATCGTCACACCAGTACTGTCAGTACTTTCATTTATATAGTTTTTAATCACAACAAGTATAATTTTGCAATGAGTGAGACACTCATGAATAAATCACATTGTCGCCTTTAACAACACCACGAAAACTTCATATGGTAAATATAAAGAACTTGTTGATGCGAATGTAAACGGATGTTAATGCCCGTTTTAAATGAGGTGTATTATTACATCACAACATAAAATTTAACCATCCTTCTAATCACAGTCACGCTTCCAGCACAGCATTCACAAAATAAAATGATGAGATACTGTTCACTAAGTTAAAAATAGTTTCATCCATCGTTGCACCAGTATTTTTGTGAAAACCATTTATACTTGATTGGAACGTGGCTTTATTTATTTTTAAATTATAACTATTGTATCAAATAAACTGAATACGTATGCTGTTTTTATTTGTAAGATCAAAGTAAGGATATTATGTATGATCACGCGCTGCACCTGTTGTAACCAGACAAGGGTTCAACAAAAAGTGATCTATTACATCAAGTTGTTATACTATTACTATCACTGTTTCTCATATAACATATTTAAAAAGGAACACGTCATAATGTTTAGTATTCATTCGTTCATTTAACAACATATACATCGGTCCACCTTCAACACACAGTGATATCGATGTGTGCATGCGAATGAATAAGGTAAACCCTAATGCTGAGCACTTCACAACTCTGTTTAATACCAGCATCATGAAAGACCGTAATCAAACGCACGGACGCCATTCGGATGATTAAATTCTGTCCAAGTGTCAGTCTGGAATACATAAGAAGACACCGACACGAAGCATTTCCGGAAGGTTGGCCAAATGGCAATCAATTTACAAGAAGAGGCAGACATATACATTAAAACAAAAAAAAACATAATGCGTCTGAAATTCAAATAAAGTTGAAAAGAAAAGGATTGCACCACGTATACAAGTACGGTCTGGATAATGTGATTTGTATAAGAGCAACATATTATATAAATAAAGATACGTAAAAAAAAATACGTGATCGGAGAGCAGATGTCTGAAAAAAAACATGGTAAATACATAGGATTAATGAAACTCCTGAAACATAATCAGGAGAGATATTCTTGTCAGCTTGTCTTGTATTTAAGACCGATAGCAAATTGCCTACAATACATACGGAATATTACGCTATTCAATTGTTCCAAGAGTTTGAATCAGTCGAGTGGCATGTGTGATGACGTATCACACGAGAGGTGGAGCCTCGAGTGTGATACGAAATAGCGCAAGCCACGAGACTGATACAAACACTTGGAACAATTGACTAGCGTAATATTACTTTTATTATATACAACAACTCACGAAAACAGTTATCAATTGTATTTTTATGCTTAAACAAAACTGACAAAACAATTACTAAAATGTGACGATATTAAATGTGACGTAATTAAAATATGACGTCATTAAATGAGTCGAAGAAAATAGTCCGGCTAGTATGGTAACACGGAATCGGAAAACATCGAGTAGCATAATACGGATTTCTTTCAACGACTGAAACAACCTGTATTTTGTTAAAAGCATTAAACAGGTATATAATAAAAGGCAATACAATATCAAACATAAAATCATGATTAAAAATGAGGTCGCCGTCCTCGAACCGTTAATGCAAAGCATTGTGGAATTAAATCAATATGATTGAGGATCCATATGATTTCGTAATAATAACTTCAATAATCGAAAGTATATGTTCATGTACACATTTGAACATTAAATTAATACCCTTGTTATCTAGCGGACACAAATGGAAATTTACACAAAATAAATATCAAAGCTATACAATACATCCAGGGTTAGCAAATGTGTAAATGTTTATGATACNATGGACGGCCAGAGACAGAGATCGATGGCGTTTATTGCCAAAGCATGTGAGAGCCCACGTCGACGTGCCATAGCACAGAGATATTGCGGAAAAGAAGAATAAATGAGTCCAATTTAAATGTACTACTTTATTGTCGTAGAATATTTTAGTTATCTCTAGAACCTTCAGTCCTTGACCTTGATTATTCTACAATATTTTGAAGCAGATTCTGAATAATTTGATATTGAACAACATCTCTACTTTGCTTTATTATCCGATTTAAAGATGTTCGTGGATTTTGTTTCTTATTTCAACCAATACTAGTAGCGCGTATCAGTGCTTCCGGATTATTTCTCAGGAAAACGAGTAGAAGTTCAATATTTGAAAGTTGCATGTCGGTAAACAGCTGTTATATAAAGTGGCATATTCACGGAGGTTACTTGTTCATAAATTTCGTTTTTTTAATAGCATTACATGTATTTACCATGATAACCAAAATATGTGGAATAATCTACATAGTTATGATCGCAACAAAACAGTTGAATACAATTGTATGCCTTTATCGGGTTGGAATACCAACCGTCAAACTTTTGGAGCAAAATCTTACGCGCTACCACTACACAATTTATAGCGTATATTAAATGATGTGTCCGTTTATCGATTGTTATTATACCGATTTTGATTGATGTTTAACCATGAACGTTACGATAGTCTTCACATTTTTCTTAACAAAGGGTGTATTTGGTTTGGTTGAATACAGTGTTAAGGTGCTTGTTAGAATCTGTGACATTGTTTTAAAGTTGTTGTTTTGCCAATCTGTGAACAAGCGCTTTAAATAAGGTCAAGATGTATGCATTACAGAACAATGTGGTCTCCTTAACCTTAGCTCAGATGCATACAGGTATAGTGGCATGTTTTAATTTTGCTCACTGTGACACATTAAAGCGGGATTTTGGAGCAACTTACAATACCAAAAATGAAGTGAGTATTAATATCAGTCATAAAATCCATTGTTTAACTGTACAATGAATTCAAATCAAATAATAAAGTTGGTCTTTCAATACCAATACATATTCATTGTTACGGAAAATTGCAATACACATTCTAGTATTTCCTGTGCTTTCAACCCATTACATATAGGATAAAATACCAAAAGCATCAACCACGTGTGAGATTTATTTTTAAGCAGTGCAAGTGATATTATCTAATGTTCGTTATTATCTTCAGATGCCCTTTGAGCGCAATTATAATCGCGCTTTCTTGTCCAGATCAGATGAACATTTCTACTCTTTTGAGTTAGATAATGACATATATTATCTTAAAAACTAAAGTTGATATGAAGAAATTAATTACAAATGTATTCCAAATTTCCCATTCTGGATTGCCATATGATTAACGGTCCTTGTTATGGAATTTTTATTTGTACACTTCATATGTCAGTTTAGTTTCCGAATACAATCATCGCTTTTCGATTTCCTAGCAATGTGAGACATTAACAAAAATCGTTATGACCCAATAACCAACACTAACCACTCAAGTAGCTCGATTCTTAAAGGCGTAAGATTAATACATAAACATGTATCATTCTCGATAAATAAAGAATTATTTATAATTATAACTAAAATTATTTTATATTGAAAACGTTACTAAGCCATTGGTAATGATCGCATCCACTATCAGAAGTATATTGTGGATATCATACACAATTTGCGGCGTCCATTCATTAAAAAATGAATCAAGTCGACATGGGAAATACATTAGAACTCTCAATGCACACAATGCGTCATAAAATGTAACGCCGTATCTCCAGATCGATTTGCGTATAGGTAATGCGGGAAATGGTGCGTTTGACACTAACATATCGTAATGCATCATTGATACATCTTACATGCACAAATGCGATGTATCCTTCCAATTACCGCAACCAGCAATTTAATAATCGAGCACGTGCTGTGCGAGCTAGGATTATTCATAAATATAAAATTGAGCCCATATCTTGTGTCTGGAAACGTGTCCGTACAGTAATTAAATAGTTATTAAATAGTTTGTGGTTTCTTTTGTCGGAAAGAAAGTTTCTTAAGACAGCACTTGAAATCTATACAATATAAAGTCCATGCAAAACAAAAATTGACCTATATTTGAGTGCATAAACTTCGATGGTTTGAAACTTAAATGTGACATGACATGTGATTGACAACATGCCTACGCTGTTCTCCAGAGGGCGGTGTTGGTGAGAAAGATTAGTGATACTCATTCAAATATGTACAGTACGTATAACAATGGCAGATTTTTTAAATGTTACACATTTAAAAAGTCTGCATTGGAAAGATAAATTAAAAAATTATTGCATTGTTATTTTTTTAATTCGACCATTGTTTAACTAACACGATCAAAGAGTTTCTATGTAAAAACAAATACAAAAAAAACACACACGAAAAACTGCAATCACAAGACCTGGCATTATGTAATTTAAAACAAAGTGCAATTACTTTTTAAACAAATATAACAAATTTGCGAAACCTAGAAAATATGCGCTGTAGCACTTTGGGACAATTATTTTGTATAAGTATGGCGAAAATAGCTTGTAAAATTGTGATGGAATTGCGCACAGGAGCTTTTATATGTAATTGTAAACAAAGTGCAAAAACTCATTTAAGATAACGTACTCGTGGAACTTTGACAATATGCGCTGTAGCACATGTGGATAAGTAATCTTCAAATGTTTAGGACATCATTTTAACCATTGCAAAAATAGCCTGCACAATGCGAAGGAGTTGCACACAGAAGCTTTTATAAGTATGTTATTTTAAACAAAGGACAATAACTTCTTAAAAATAATTAAATCGCGACACCTTGACAATTTGCGCTTTAGCACTTGGAAAGATTATTTTATGTCACGTTGTAGGAAAATCGCAAGTAAAATATAGAAGAAGTTGCGCAGAGAATCTCTAATAAGTAATGTTAAACAAAGGGCAATAGCTCATTAAAAACATAACGCAATCGCAAAACCTTGCAAGTATACGCTGTAGCAATTTTTGATAATTATTCTGTAAATGTTTTCACGTACATATCACGCACAATGTAGTAGTTACGCACATATGCGTTTATATTTCAACGAAGGGCAATAACAACATTAACATATATAAATCGCGAGACCTTGACAGTATGCCATTAAGCACTTCGAGATAATCATTCTGTAAAAGTTTGATGAAAATCACATGCAAAATGTAGGAGGAGTTGCGAACAGAAGAGTGTGACGGACGGAAGCATGCAACCACGCACGCCCGTACGCAACCAAGGACGCACGGACGGTTTGACACCTATCAATTATGTATCCAAATGCGTTTCGGCGGGGGATACTACACACAAAATAAATGAGGAGGTAGCGATTACTAGCCCGCCATGCAGTTTTTATACACACAGGTCTTTCATGATTCGGATTTACTGGAATAGAGCGTCGACAACTGTTCCTTTTTTCTGTATTGAACCCATCGCTTGAACATTATTCTCGAGTTTCTTTCAATCCAATCAAATTAATGACGATTCAGGTTCTAGTATCATTGTATATACATGAATCATAATCGCTCAACAGCGGATGTAGCGGTAACATCTGTCCTGATCGTGTTTCTATAGGTCAATTATGCCTATAGGTCAATCGAGTAGCACGCAACAAAATGCCAAACTTGAAAACAATTAGTGATGAAAATGTATGTTGTAGATACATATGTTTCATGATAATTTACTGTAAGATTCATATAAATGACAAATGTTTGGTATGTATATCGCTTTCGGAGAAAAAGGTCACCCAGTTTAAAAATGCGAGAGAACGAATACATGTGTTTTATCGATTAAGTGTGGAAACGTATTGAATGTGCGAAATTTACGAACCGTAAATCACTTTGTTAATAGCATCTGTCAAATCATGTTGACTGGCAAAACGAATCATACATGGAAAATGCATTTAGCCGAGGTTTTGAATCTTTGAAAGTCATACCATCGCACAATGAACTCGATAAGCAAATCATCTGAATCACATTGGTAAACATATATACAAACCATGTCGTTTGATCACCCTCAACTGTTGTACCACAACATGCATCCTATCAGTTTGAGGGCAATAATTTGCTATCAAAGTCGCTGATAAATCAACAATAAATGCGATCATTTCATACGTTTGCTTGTGTTGTACATTTATGTACAGTAAATATATGTTTGATTTTTCATACATATTATAAAATATTCCCAGTATAATTCACAAGCAATATTTTAGTTTCCGGAGGAGTTCATATTTGTTTAACAAAATATCTTGATGAATTTATTTCCGTACCACGATACAATTCGAATCCTTGATCGCCGCTCTGGTTCACTAGAATTGTTGTTTTGTACCATTTGTATGCACAGAGTCCAAATAATGTCTGTACATGTTTATATTAAAGATTTTACCATACCCCGTTAAAAGAGGTTTTCAATAAAATAGAAATCAAAATAAAGGTTTGATGATATCTAAATGAGATGTTACTGATTCATCTTACCGGGAGAGCACCATACTTAAGTTTCGTTATTTGTTTTTAATCGTTCTTTTTGCCCAATAGAATACACAAATATACACGAAATGATAAAAGACCCGTTACAAACATACTCAAATAAAAAGAAAACAAAAACACAAGAACGTCTAATTCTCATCCATCACTGTAATATTATTTAATATCAAAATTTGATAAAAGTTAAGCTTCGAGTGCCTTCCGGGACGCATTATTTAGCGATATAGACAGCAGATGCTAATTCCTTGGCTCCGATGAGTCTTATTGGATTCTCCAATTAACACATGTATGGATTACACACATAGGCAAGTCAATGATTAGATTGAGTGGGATGCAAGTGACTCATCCTGCACTAGAAATGTTCGATTGAAATATCAGTTTAAACCGAATATAGAAATGATCTTATGCAATGGTCGTGCACTTTAAGTATACCCACTTTATCTTAGTTACACTTAAAAAAACTAACACTTATATGTTGCAGTCATGCACACTGAAATGAGTATGGAAAAATGTATTACACGTTTCTAAGTGCAACACATAAATGCACAATACAAAAGACCTGCAATTATCAATTAATCATTATAATTGCAAGCACGGCATATGGTATAAAAGTGTAAGATTGTATTCCGATGAACAAGTGTTAGACTTTATGCGGATGTAAACGGTTGTTTATGCTAAGTTTAAATGATGTATAAAACTAATGACATTCATTATTAAATCATAAATACCACTCGAATCGTGTATTGTCAAGTTTGACTGTTTTCAATAGTCATTTGATAAATATTGAGCCTCTAATGGCTTCCGAAGCAAACTAAATTGCTATATTCACAGTTGATACTAAACCCTTGGTTCCAGTGTGTCTCATTGCTTCCGTCTATTAAGAGTTCTACGGATTACAAACACTAGGTAAGAAATTGACTGAGTTAGATTTATGTGAATAATCCTAGATTTGAGTATACGACTAAAATAACAATTTAAACATAATTTACAAATGAATATTTAAATCATACACCATGCTTTTCAATGAGTTATGCAATCTAAACTATACATTCACTAGTTGTTCTAGGAGTCATGCAAAAGTTATGTGTATCAAAACCATAATAATCGATTTTTTATATAATGTTTAATCACAACAAATGTAACGTGTAAGAAACTACATGAATAAATCGCCGTTTCGTCTTTTACACGACATCACAAAAAAAATCATATTATAAGTATAAAGAACTTGTTGAGGCGAATGTAAACGGATGTTAATGCTCGGTTTCAATGAGGTGTATCATAACATCACTACATAAAACTTAACTATATTTCTAATTTCAATCACGCTTCCAGCACTGCATTCACCAAACAGAATGAATGAGATACTGTTAAGCGGGTTTAAAATAGTTGCATCCACCGTTGCACCATTATTGTTTTGAAAACCATTAATACGTGATAGAAACTTTGCTTCGTTTATTACCAAATTATACCTATTGTATGAAATAAACAAAATAATTATGAAGTTTTTATGTGTAAGATCACAGTTCGGAAATGATGTATAATCACGCGCTGCACCTGTTGTAACGTAGCAATGGTTCAACAAAATTGATCTATAACATCAAGTATTTGTACTATTACTGTCACTGTTTCTCATATAACATCTTTAAAAAAAAGAACACTTCGTTGTGTGTACTATTAATTCGCTCATTAAATAACATATGCATTGGTCCACCTTCAACACACAGTGATATCGATGGTACCTCTCAATGTGTGCATGCTCATGTATAAGATAAACCCTAATGATGTTGAGCACTTCACAACTCTGTTTAATACCAACAACATGAAAAGCAGTAATCAAACTCAGGGACGCCATCCCGATAATTTAATTATGTGCAAGTGTCAGTCTGGAATACATAAGAAGACACCGACACGAAGCATTTCCGGCAGGTTGGCAAAATGGCAATCCATTTACAAGAAAAGGCAGACATATACATTAAAACGATAACAACATTATGCGTCTGAAATTCAAATAAAGTTGAAAAGAAAAGGATTACACCACGTATAAAAGTACGGTCTGGATAATGTGATTTGTATAAGAGCAACATATTATAAAAATAAAGATACGTAAAAAATACGTGATCGGAGAGTAGATGTCTGAAAAAAAACATCCATTTAAAAAGAACATGGTAAATACATAGGATTAATGAAACTCCTGAAACATAATCAGGGGAGATATTCTTGCCAGCTTGTCTTGTATATAAGACCGATAGCAAATTGCCTATACAATACATACGGAATATTACGCTATTTAATTGTTCCAAGATTTTGTATCAGTCGAGTGGCTTGTGTGATGACGTATCACGCGAGAGGTGGAGCCTCGAGTGTGATACGAAATAGCGCAAGC
>VMBQ01016777.1:0-10902 GCA_007657795.1 Dreissena rostriformis | reverse complement strand
GTTTTATACTGCATGACTTCATGCTCAGTCATGACGGATTTATGTTACAAGGCCATTAATATTACGTAATTGTAAATTTGGCTGCAACTATCGTCAGATTATACACTAGTTGTTTCAAACAACATCAGCCCAGTTTGTATAACCTTTCTAAAAATAGCGTGCACGTTCACTTCAATTACTAATGCAGTCTCATTTATTTTGGTCTGAAACAGAACTGTCCCAGTGTCTGCATTGTCGAGAAAAACTCAAGGTGTAAAAGTGCTTTACGTCACGATAAGACCACTTATAGGAACAACAAAAGCAACAACAGCATCAATAATGAAATATCCCTTACTTAATCAGTTTAATGCATGGTGTGTCAATAAACGCCTATANATAAGAACAACAATAGCAACAACAGCATCAATAATGAAATATCGCTTACTTAATCAGTTTAATGCATGGTGTGTCAATAAACGCCTATACAGAAAATCTTCAGAATGACAATTGTAAGGTTGTTGGCCTTTGCAGGTTTTCAGTTGTGTAATTTAGTGAGTGGGCCGTATTTGTATGACGTAACTCGAGACAAGAGTTTATTGATTTGTATAATCACAATGAGCAACTAAAACACCAATAGCAAAAAGCATGCAAACATGCTTGATAGAAGAATTATTCAAGTCACAAAATATATTTTATATGTGTTCAAAATATCAAATTGATATTGTTAATTTATTGCATTAACAATCAAATATTGAAACATTTAAGACTATAATTCAATGTATTGCATGTTTGACAATCATGATCTGTTCAAATACAGCAAGTCTTGAGTAAATTTGAGAGGACAAATTTTTGTTTGGACTATAATTTCTATGGCAGTAACACATACGGTTTAATATACATGTATACACACTTTGTGTTTTGCTATTGCGTTTTTTTCAATGTAGCTGACTGTATATTCTGTAAATAGCGCCTGTTTAAATAATGCAAATTCCTGATTGTTTTATATGATCGCAAATAGCAAATTGAGCCTTCAGTCAAATATACGATGGCACCCTCTCGTGCCTGAGGCATTTCTAATGTATTGAGCAGCATAGAGAATCATTTTAGATATGAGCCTCGCTCTGTAAACAGGAGGTTTAATGCATGTGCGTAAAGTGTCATCCCAGATTAGAATTGCAGTCCGCACAGGCTAATCAGGGACAACACTTTCCGCATTTATGGCATTTTAATAAAAAGAAAGTCTTTTTTAAATGGAAATCTACATGTAGTCAAGGCGGAAAGTGTTGTACAAGATTAGCCTGTGCAGACTGCACAGGCTTATCTGGCACAATACTTTACGCACATTAGGTCCGATTTTCCCAGAATGTGTCTCATTTAATCTGACTGGCAGATTGTTTTTTTGTTGGCAATTGTGATTATTTTACAAAATTGAGTACAAAGAAAAAAAATGTCTTATTGTTATTACTATTTTACTATTTCCCTGACAAACATTAAACACATTAGTGAGGAAGTCAATCTACAGGGTTATAAAGCTAAATTGGTTGCCGCTCTGTTATTATTAGACTATGGTTTGATGTCCATAGTATATGATGGCCAAACGTGTGAAATTAAGATTGTTTATTACATTAAATGTTTTGTTTAATATGTATGGTAATAATTTCCTCATGCATGTATTCCATTATAAACACCTCCAATGGCTTTACATTTTCCCAAGCAGACATTAATTGCGAGTTCACTAATTTGTTTTTGTTTTATTTACATGCACTGACTTAGTTTGCCCATATAATATTTGAGCCTCACTCTGGGAAAACGGGGCTTAATACATGTGCGTAAAGTGTAGTCCCAGAGTTGCCTATGCAGTCTGCACAGGCTTATCAAAGCTGACACTTTTCCCCCCAAAACTGGATTTTTGTTAAGAAAACACAACCGTAAACAAAAAAACAACACAATCAGAAAGTGCATATGCATTAAGCCCCATTTTCCCAGAGCCAGGCTATTTTTTTTGTCAATGTTATCATTTTTCTTTCAGATTCATCTTCAGAAACAGGGATAAACATGTCTGTTCCATGCTTCACATTCTGGGAGTCATGGGGTGCAGGCAGGAATCATAAAACTCTTCCAACATGGTGAGTGCAAAGTAATATAACATTATGCATGGTTTTGTGCTGTTATTTCTATGGTATACCTCATTTATATTATGCTTTCCGGTGGTTTATATAGAAATATCAGTGAATTAAAACTGATAATTCACTGTTTCAAACATTGAAAACTTACAGTGAAAATTATGGGAATTATTTTTTGGGAAAAAATACAAAAATTAATCATTTGCAAGCATAAAATAAATAAAAAATTGTTGGATTCGGTGGAATATCGATATAAATATCGAATAAATACTTTCTATGATCACTTGTGAATTAAAATTGATATTCCACCGAATCCAACAAATATCCTCTATGTTATGCAAACAAGAAGTAAAGTAAAACTGAAATACAAGTCTGCTTTCTTGAGTGTGTTGTTAAGACTCAACTTTTTGATCTGATTAGATCAGATTACATGTAGATGTATTTTCCTGTCAAGTGACAAGCCTGTCAATTCTTTGGAAAAAATCCATATAGAGTTAAGTTGTAAGCACTTTCAAATACTAAGTTAAACCATACGCAATTTGATGTTTGGGGTATTAACTGAAATGTCTTTGACTTTTTAAGAAGATTATTACAGGCTTTGAACATCCTTTTTTAAGCACTGTGCTGCTTTTGACACTGATAATAGTGTTGTTTGTCATGTAGAACTTCCAGAGTTTGTCTCCATTCTGCATTGATGTTACCAATCTTTTACGGTTTAAAGAATTCCTTTCAATATTGATGTTGCTTGTTAATTTGTGATGTTTTATTATGCTCTGTCTTAGTTTCTGGACTAATCTGTTCAATAACGTCGTCTAGAAGAATATTTGTCTACTATATTGTCAATATTGAGGGAAAATTGACTTCCATGTGGCGCCTTTTACTTAAAATTAACGTAGAAAATTGTCTTCTTTTTTTAACTCTACTAAATTAAACATTATTTAATCATTTAGTATAATTTATAACAATAACTGCTGTCTAACTGTGTTAAACAAGAGAAAATGTGAAATTGTACATTGCTTACACAATAGTAATGAATAAACATGTCACATATACTAGTTATAAATGGCTGCTTTATATTAGATCCAAATTTCATTACTTGCAAATTTGAAATATGTAATATATTAGGTCAAAGGCTGCTTTGGTATGTAACACATATTTGTTCATGATCATCTTAAAATGTGTCAGCTATTGTTCAATTTCTACTATTAAATGTGTTTAAAAGTTGGTTAATTAGCTGCTTCGATATATATATATGTCACATTTTGTACAATTATTGCTTTTAAATATGTTAACATAGGTTCAATGTTTCTTTTATAAGTTTCACATATTTTTCAAGGGCTGTATTAGCAGTGTTATATATATGTCAGATACTTCATATGTGTGACATATTGGTTCACAGACTGCACATATCGGTCATGTGCTGCATTGAGAGGTGTCACATATCTGTCAGATGCTGCATTAAGTTGGGTCAAATATTAGATTACGCATGGAGATTTTTAGTTTTGCATATAATCTTTAAGATATTGCATTTTAATGGGTTAAATACTGGCTCACATGCTGCTTTAGGATGACATATTTGTTAACAGCTTGCTGTGAGGTTTGCTGAATTTGGTTCATTGGCTGCTGTANGCAAATGGATGATTTTTGCCTGTGTGACTTGCAAATTTTATTTTTGCTGCATGAACAAAAACATTGGCTTCTGGTTGAAAGAATGCATTTGATGTCATTAGTAATTTTACTGGGTAGTAATTTGCTTGTCACACAGGCGGAAACCACTGATTTGCTTTTGAGGATAGACCGACTCTTAAAGTGGTGAATGTTTCCTTACTGAATAATGAATGCAACTTAATTATATACGTGCTTATTTGATGATTTTGATCAATATTGTTTAATACCTTGACTTAAGAAAATATTGTATTACTTTAAAAAATTGAATGGTAAACATTACTAATTTTGTTCTTTGTTACTTATGTTTTTGTTTTAAATAGGTCAACGCACACTGGGTTACCTGGCGCTGAAACAACACAAGAAAGAGAAGAGTCGCTGTGGCGTAGTGGATATGGTGTCCGCCTAGTGACCGGGAGGTCACGGGTTTGATCCCCACTGTGGGAGTGTTCTTTAAATCTCCCCAAAAGACACCAAGTACTGAATCTAGGCCCCGGAAACAGACTCGAGAGAGTTTCAAATAAGTAATAAGTACTTAACATGCAATCGAGCTGAAATAAATAGGTGTAAACTAAACTTATGTTTTGGTTAAAAATAGGTCCAAGCACGCTTGGTTACCTGGCCGCTAAAGCAACACAAGAAAGAGAGGAGTGTGGCGTGTTCCTGGGCTCGTATTCACTAACCCGTTCTTAGACTTAAGAATACAGAATAGTCTTAGACTCAATACAAAATGCCTGTAAGTTTACATATTTACTGGCTTAATATGGTGCTTATACCATGAACATCGTGTTCTTAATGAAGGATTATATTTTTTATAGGTGTTAACTGACATGCTAGACTTTCAAGTAATTTTAGAACATTAAAGTTTCAAGAATATTCTTTATTTTTCAGACTTAAGTCTATGAGTTGATTGGTTAGTACGGGCCCTGGGCCTTTCTGTGGAGAGTGGCATGAGAAGGTGACCGCTTCATGTTACTGATCATCACCACTGATAAGACAGGGTTGTGTCTTCATTATGTAGAGATGAAGTCAAGGTCGGTGGTATGGACACGGGAATGATACCCACCCCCAAAGAATGCAAGGGTACCCCGTAGCAGCGGAACGGTAATGTTGATCATGTTTGCCTACATCGTCGGTATGATCCTCGTACATGTGGTGTCGAAGGGTTAGAAAATCAATGCCAACTACTTCAGCATGATAATAATTGCATTTTTAAAACAGAAATGATATGTATTACGATGCAAATAGTAAATGATAATAATTTCTAACGGATTTGATTATTTCATTTCAATTGCCGATTGGTTAAAAACGTCAAAACGTAGTGAGAGATAGCTTGGGTGCATAATTTAAACACGATTTGTATCTGTTAAATAATTTATTGTTTTATAATGTAGTTTAAGAATTTGTATGTCCCCCAGTCTATACTGGGGGACATATTGTTTTTGCCCTGTCTGTTTGTTGGTTTGTTTGTTTGTTTGCACAAACTTAAACATTGGCCATAACGTTGGCAATATTGAAGATAGCAACTTGATATTTGGCATGCATCTGTATCTCATTTTGAGTGGTTAAAGGTCAAGGTCATCCTTCAAGGTCAAAGATCAAATATATGGGTCAAAATCGCTCAAAAGGGGACATAGTGTTTCACAAACACATCACTTTTTTTTATTGCATTTCTTAAATGTGATAAAGTATTGAATTTGCATTAAAAACATTAACTCTGCACAGATGCTCCACAGTGATCTCCTGCAAACCCTCAGTAAGAAATGACCCAATGTGCCCCTTGAGCACTTCCTGTTACACATGGACAATGCTTGTCGCACACTGCAGGGATAACTGGGTCAGAAGTGGCAATCTAAGGATTCTGCACCAAAACTCACCAACCTTTTTCAAGGGACCTGGCGCCCTTCCATTTCCCGATATTCCCGGTCATCAAGGGCAGTTGTGAGGCACCTGGCGCCCTTCCATTTCGCGATATTCCCGGTCATCAAGGGACAGTTGTGAGGGATCTGGGGCCCTTCCATTACACGATATTCCCGATCATCAAGGGGCAGTTGTGAGGATCCTGGCGCCCTTCCATATCCCGATATTCCCGATCATCAAGGGGCATTTGTGAGGGACCTGGTGCCCTTCTATATCCCGATATTCCCGATCATCTAGGGGCAGTTGTGAGGGACCTGGCGCCCTTCCATTACGCGATATTCCAGGTCATCAAAGGGCAGTTTTGAGGGACCTGGCGCCCTTCCATTTCCCGATATTCCAGGTCATCAAAGGGCAGTTGTGAGGGACCTGGGGCCCTTCCATTACACGATATTCCCGATCGTCAATGGGCAGTTGTGAGGGACTTGGCGCCCTTCCATTACGCGATATTCCCGATCATCAAGGGGCAGTTGTGAGGGACCTGGCGCCCTTCCATATCCCGATATTTCCGATCATCAAGGGGCAGTTGTGAGGGACCTGGCGCCCTTCCATTATGCGATATTGCAGGTCATCAAAAGGCAGTTTTGAGGGACCTGGCGCCCTTCCATTTCCCGATATTCCCGGTCATCAAGGGGCAGTTGTGAGGGACCTGGCGCCCTTCCATTACGCGATATTCCCGATCATCAAGTTAACAGTTGTGAGGGCATTGGTATTTACGAATTATAATAACTCAACAGTACGCAAAAGACTGGTACTAGGATGTTTACAGGTTGTGGACCCATTGACATAAACACTACATCAAACACCCAGGGGAGTATTTTTCAGAAGGAATGAACGTTTACGTTGCTGTGACCTGTTTGACGTTGATATCGCCAAGTGAGTGATGTTGATAATGTAAAGTGACAATGCACAGTGTTGAACACACAGTGATTGTTGTAAACTGTTTTCATTTATGTATTGACAATATTTCATATTTGAGGTATTTAATAAAATCCAGACAAACATACATTTTTTAGGTTAAATCAATTTAAATGGTGCATTTAGATATGCAGGTGTTTTCTTGACTTATAATGTGTCATGATTCATAAATGTACTAGGTAAAAATGCATATGAAGCAATATTGAATAAAAAAAACACACAGTTTATTTCTTAATTCTTGCACAGAATCTTTGTTTTTAGCTCTACTGGCCAAAGGCCAGAAGAGCTTATGTCATGGCGTGGTTTCCGTCGTCCGTCCGTCCGTGCGTCCGTTATACTTTTTTGTACGCGATTAACTCCACAGTTTTCATCCGATTCTTTTCAAACTTGTTCAGTGTCTTTATATTAATGAGGACTCGAACCCTGTTGAATATGGGTGTCGTCCATCCGACCGTCCGTGCGTCCGTGCGTGCGTTAGACTTTTTCTTGTTTACGCGATAAACTCCACATTTTTTATCCGATTCTTTTCAAACTGGTTCAGTGTCTTTATATTAATGAGGACTCGAACCCTATTGAAAATGGGTGTCGTCCGTCCGTCCTTTCGTGCGTCCGTGCGTGTGTCCGTGTGTGCGTCCGTGCGTGCGTTAGATTTTTTCTTGTTTACGCGATAAACCCCACATTTTTCATCCGATTCTTTTCAAACTTTTTCAGTGTCTTTATTATGCTCCCTATATATATATGGGGGAGCATATAGTCGCCGCTTTGTCTCTCCGTGGGTGTGTGTGTGTGTGTGTCCGGAAATTTGTCCGGGCTATTTCTCAGCAACTAATGATCGGAATTCAATNTGCAAAGGCCTTCAAAATTCGGTTCCAGCACTGAAAGAGTTAAATAACTTAAAGACATTATTGAGTCATTGTTTTGATGTATACAATTACTGATTTGTTTTAGAAAATTTTACGATTTTACATATTTAAAGTAAAATTTGTTTCTTTTCTTTTGTAATACTTGCATTTGCATTGACTGTTTAACCATGATTTATGTAACAAAAGGTTTATATATTTAATTTTATATGCATAATTATCTCTTAAATTTCATTCACATTTATGAGCAAATACAAAAGGTGTTATTTCTTTTTCAGGTTGCTCTTAAGTCAATTCTTGAATGTCTCAGGTTCAGTTTATAAGGTGTTGTTACCTAATTTGGTGCTTTATAATGACATGTTTTTTGTAGTTGTTTGCAGTTTTACATAGATGTAACTGCTCTACTGTGTTTTTTGTACAAAAGTGAGATATTAATAAATTATTCTGTCTGTCTGCCTAGTCAAATTTCACGCCCGTTAATCACTGGCACCACCTATTTTTTCCCCCCTTTTAACAAAAAGAGGGTATATTGTTTTTGGCCTGTCTGTCTGCCTGTCATTCTGTCTGTCTGTCCAAATCGTAAAGAAATCTTAGTTTTGTCATAACTTTTGCAATATTGAAGATAGCAACTTCATATTTGGCATGCATGTGTATCTCATGGAGCTGCACATTTTGAAAAAAAAAAGTCAAAGAGGCGCATTAGGGGGCATTGTGTTTCTCACAAACACATCTCTTGTTTGGAGATGCATAAATAAAAGAGCCAATGAATTACTTCCAAGTTGACGCCGAGGACCGCAGGTTGTTTTTATCCACAAATGTATAGAAACTTACAATCACAACCTGTTTGGAAATTTAAGGACTTTTTAAAGTGTGACATGGTGGAGTTTTGAAAAGCAAATGGATGATTTTTGCCTGTGTGACTTGCATTTCCACCCAATTAAATCACTTATGACATCAAACATTTCTATCAAAATATACAGGTTGCTGCATGAACAAAAACATTGGCTTCTGGTTGAAAGAATGCATTTGATGTCATAAGTAATTTTACTGGGTAGTAATTTGCTTGTCACACAGGCGAAAAACACCGATTTGCTTTTGAGGATATACCGACTCTTAAAATGGTGAATGTTTCCTTACTGAATAATGAATGCAACTTAATTATATAAGTGCTTATTTGATGATTTTGATCAATATTGTTTAATACCTTGACTTAAGAAAATATTGTATTACTTTAAAAAATTGTAAGGTAAACATTACTAATTGTGTTCTTTGTTACTTATGTTTTTGTTTTAAATAGGTCAACGCACACTGGGTTACCTGGCGCTGAAGCAACACAAGAAAGAGAAGAGTCGCTGTGGCGTAGTGGATATGGTGTCCGCCTAGCGACCGGGAGGTCACTGGTTTGATTCCCACTGTGGAAGTGTTCTTTAAATCTCCCCAAAAGACACCAAGTACTGGTTATAGGCCCCGGAAACAGACTCGAGAGAGTTTCAAATAAGTAATAAGTACTTTACATGCAATCGAGCTGAAATAAAAAGGTGTAAACTTAACTTATGTTTTTGTTAAAAATAGGTCCAAGCACGCTTGGTTACCTGGCCGCTGAAGCAACACAAGAAAGAGAGGAGTGTGGTGTGTTCCTGGGCTCGTATTCACTAACAGAATACAGAATAGTCTTGTAAGTTTACATATTTACTGGCTTAATATGGTGCTTATACCATGAACATCGTTTTCTTAATGAAGGATTATATTTTGTATATGTGTTAACTGACATGCTAGACTTTCAAGTAATTTTAGAACATTAAAGTTTCAAGAATATTCTTTATTTTTCAGACTTAAGTCTATGAGTTAATTGGTTAGTACGGGCCCTGGGCCTTTCTGTGGAGAGTGGCATGAGAAGGTGACCGCTTCATGTTACTGATCATCACCACTGATAAGACAGTGTTGTGTCTTCATTATGTAAAGATGAAGTCAAGGTCGGTGGTATGGACACGGGAATGATACCCACCCCCAAAGAATGCAAGGGTATCCCGTAGCAGCGGAACGGTAATGTTGATCATGTTTGCCGGCTGACATTGATGGTGCGATCCTCGTACATTTGGGGTCAGAGGGTTAGAAAATCAATGCCAACTACTTCAGCATGATAATTATTGCATTTTTTAAACAGAAATGATATGTATTACGATGCAAATAGTAAATGATAATAATTTCTAACTGATTTGATTATTTCATTTCAATTGCCGATTGGTTAAAAACGTCAACACGTAGTGAGAGATAGCTTGGGTGCATAATTTAAACACGATTTTTATCTGTTAAATAATTTATTGTTTTATAATGTAGTTTAAGAATTTTTATGTCTCCCAGTCTATAATGGGGGACATATTGTTTTTGCCCTGTCTGTTTGTTTGTTTGTTTGTTTGTTTGTTTGTTTGCACAAACTTTAACATTGGCCATAACGTTTACAATATTGAAGATAGCAACTTGATATTTGGCATGCATCTGTTTCTCATTATGAGTGGTGAAAGGTCAAGGTCATCCTTCAAGGTCAAAGGTCAAATATATGGGTCAAAATCGCTCAAAAGGGGACATAGTGTTTCACAAACACATCACTTTATTTATTTATTTTATTTATTGCATTTCTTAAATGTGATAAGGTATTGAATTTGCATTAAAATACATTAACTCTGCACAGATGCTCCGCAGTGATCTCCTGCAAACCCTCAGTAAGAAATGACCCAATGTGCCTCTTGAGCACTTCCTGTTCCACATGGACAAAGCATTGTCGCACACTGCAGGGATAACTGGGTCAGAAGTGGCAATCTAACGATTCTGCACCAAAACTCACCAACCTTTTTCAAGGGACCTGGCGCCCTTCCATATCCCGATATTCCCGGTCATCAAAGGGCAGTTGTGAGGGACCTGGTGCCATTCCATTTCGCGATATTAACGGTCATCAAGGGGCAGTTGTGAGGGACCTGGCGCCCTTCCATTACGCGATATTCCCGGTCATCAAGGGTCTGTTGTGAGAGACCTTGCGCCCTTCCATATCCCGATAATCCCGGTCATCAAAGGNTCCCGGTCATCAAGGGGCAGTTGTGAGGGACCTGGCGCCCTTCCATTACGCGATATTCCCGATCATCAAGGGGCAGTTGTGAGGGACCTGGCGCCCTTCCATATCCCGATATTCCTGGTCATCAAAGGGCAGTTGTGAGGGACCTGGCGCCCTTCCATTACGCGATATTCCCGGTCATCAAGGGGCAGTTGTGAGGGACCTGGCGCCCTTCCATTACGCGATATTCCCGGTCATCAAGGGGCAGTTGTGAGGAACCTGGCGCCCTTCCATTACGCGATATTCCCGATCATCAAGGAGCGGTTGTGAGAGACCTGGCGCCCTTCCATATCCCGATATTCCCGATCATCAAGGGGCATTTGTGACGGACCTG
>VMBQ01016776.1:0-10656 GCA_007657795.1 Dreissena rostriformis | reverse complement strand
ATTGTTTAGAAAACAAAGTCTTTTGACAAACTAAAAACAAGACCCTTTTAGGTCAGTGATATTTCTACGACATTACATAGCTGGTGCTGTTAAAGTTGCCGTGTCATTATCGTCGATTTCAACGGTAAATGTTCATTTCATGAATAAACAATAGGAACATATCTGCCAACCTTTCATTCAGATAAATATTAAAGAGCCACCAGGTAACCAGTGAAATAACAACTCCACAAGAATCCAAGGCGGCGTGAAAGGCAAATGTACAACTAAGCAATCATGAGGTTTACTCCAGCCAGCTCAGCATTTTTACTTCCTGAGCTTAAAATAGACCTCGGTAATTGATTGTCTAATAAATGATCAGTAGGAGATGATATATATGTTCCAAATGCAGCTAATTTTATGTCAGTTTGTAAAAGAAATATTGATTGATTTAGTTTTACTTCTTAACGATTGTCTGGTATTACATTTGTGTAGTTATAATCGTTACTTGAGCTACATGTACGTTATAAGCAGTGTGAGAAAGGAATTCCAGACATTTATATTTGCACAGACGTTTTTAATTCAATGTTTATAGAAGTATGTCTGGCAACTATACAGCTCTGTACTGGTCAATGCTCATTGATGTGATGAATCGAATGTAATAATACGATGGTTAAATGTGATCACTATTTATTTTTATATTTTGGTAATTTTAAACTTCGTAACATTGTTAGTTTAAAAATATTTATTTAAAACAAACAAACATTATTAACATAAAGAATATCATACAATATAACTAATATATTCATGTTAGAAAGGGATTAAAACGAAAGGCAAAGCCTTATATGGTTCTTCTGCCTTACAAATTGTTAACATGTCTTACATAACCTGACTAAATGTATGCAGGGTTGTGTGATGGCCCAGACAGTATCTGCTCTATTTGAGAAGATGTTCCTCTTTTAATTCAATAGAAATTATAAAACAAATCCTGATTTGTATGCAATGATGTATATTTAAGACAATATATATATCAGAATAGACATTGTTTACACTTATTTAGTATTGCGTCCACTTTGCTACAAGAAACATCTAATAAAGGATATCTTTTGGTGTAAGAGTTAAATGTCACGAGTGGTAATGCAAAATAAAATAAAATACATTTATGTAGTCTTTCCAACAGTGTTACAAGTACACCTTATACATGGGCATAATAAATGAAAATTAAGAATGATACGAATTTTTGCAATATTATTTTGTAAAATACTGAATGTAATGTGTTACAATCGTTTTGTGACGGTTTAATGGTTTTGCTAGTTTTATGATGTCTATTTTATCACGTGGCATATAGTCGTCGTAATTGTGTCACGTAACACCACTTTACGAATATATTTGGTATTAGTTTTGGAAGTGCTGAGGTATTAAAGGTTCTGCTAATATTCCAAATCAAACATTTGAGTTTAAATTGAATTTAAATAAAGATCTGCTTAAGATGGATGAAAGACGTCAATCTTTTAAAATACTATCTAAAATTAATAAAATGTGTTGTGTTCTGAGAAAACTGGGCAAAATGCTTGTGCGTAAATTGTCCGCACAGGCTAATCAGGGACGTCAATTTCCGCTTTCATGGAATTTTTCGTTCAAATGATGTCTCTTCTTAGCGAAAATCCAGTTTAGGCGGAAAGTGTCGTCCCGGATTAGCCTGTGCGTACTGCACAAGCTAATCTGGGATGACACTTAACGCACAAGCATTTTGCCCAGTTTTCTCAGAACACGCCACAAATATCGATATTCAATCCACATGCAATAATGGAATTAAACATGACACATCACAAAACAGTGTAACAAGATCTGACCGAGAATATATGCTGAAAATCGAATACTGATTCAATTTGCATGTTGCAAATGATGATGGGTTTCTTTGTCAAGTTGTTTTAAGCAAAGTTAATATTCACGTAATGGTTTGAAAAACCAAATATACTACAATGCCATGGTAAAAAATATTACCGGCCATTTTTCAAATTAGTAAAACTTAAAAAATGTCAATACATCTTAGCTGAATTTTGTCAATTAAAGTCAACGGCCAAGTCTTTAAACGCGTTAAATAATATTCTTGATCGAGCTAAGTGTTTAAAACAAAACAACAACAGCATTCATTGTTTATTTTAGTTGCAACATTTTGATTAAATTATGATTTACAATGGATATGCTAAATTAAGTTCCCGATTTGCCTTCCCGTTATGAATTAGTCAATTAATGGTAGAACAAGTAATGTTTATGTCTGATACTTGTTTATGGAACCACTTAAAAACTTCGTTAAATCATTCCTTTTTTTATCAACTATTGATATGATATTTTGATATGCGTTTTTAAACCATTTTAGATTCCTACGTTATTTATATACATTTATTTAACATCTTTTCCTCTGGAACGCATAAAAAACTACTGGACATTGGAGGCTCTCTGTTGACATTGCTATGTTAATTTTGAATGCACATGTTAAAAATGACTTATTATTAAACTTTGCAATATCATTTGATAGTTGTTTTGACAACGACATGTAAATGACTGCGGCACTAATTTATTTTCAAGCTTTGAAATGAATAGCGTATGCCGTCATATTTGAATACAACACAATTTTTGTTATCAGAATTAATCTTATCGCAGTTATTTCAACACACAGACTGATGTGTCAGGCTTCCCGGATTGTAGTAGACTGTTTAAAAAATGTAACCTTACATCAGAGGATGCTCTGATTATGTTTTATCGATCAAGTGGCAGAAGTATTATAGTTTCACATCATTGAAATGCCTTCTGTGTTCTTGTCATCTTCTAATGTATTGAGTGAATGAAATAAGCTGTTAGTCCAGCTTCTGGTTCTGTCTAGACGCTTTCTTTTTAATGAGGGTCATCGCGAGCAGACGACTTATATCACAGATGAATCTCACTGATAATGCGCCACATGTACATTTTGTTAATGTTATTTGCAAGATTCTTGCTTAGTCAAATATGCATGTAGTCAAACATCGCCATACGTATAAGAGAAAAATATCTGAAGCTTATATCTACTTGTCACCTTAAGTAACAATTGTGAACATGTTTATTTAAATGTTAAACGTATACTATATCAACCATAAGTATTGCTGTTACAGTGAGTAAAAACTTGCATCTACCCCAACCAACATATATTTAAAAATAATATAATGAAAAATAATGGACGTTTAGTTAAAAAATGTAACATGTTATACAGTGTTTGGTTGATAACATATAATTCAGATGGTCAAATTGAAATTGTAATTGAAATTTATATGCAAGTATGGGACGTCTTCGTTCTTAAACTATTTAATGTTACTATATTTAGTGTAAGCAGACGAGGTTAAAAAAGTAGAGAAAATTACCTTTTACTTTCTATTGAAAGATCACTTCTTACACATGTTTTTAGCATCACCTGTTGGGAAAGATGTTCAATATATTGCCACCTGCAATCTGGATTTGATTCCTCCTTGTGAAAATAAACAATATTTTAACGATAAACAAACCTCGTGCGAACCAAACTTTCACGCCATGTAATGGTAGTCGGTATTAAGTAGTTCACCTGAGCAAAACGTGCTAATGGTGAGCTATTGGGATACCGTGATGTCCGTCCGTCGTCCGTCCTTCCGTGTATCAATGCGTTCGTGCTTGCATTCGTCTGCCAATTTCCTCTTCAAACGACATCTCCCGATGACACGCTGCGTAGTCGTTAACTAAAATTCACAGCAATGGTTATTTTGTTATATTATGGCATTTATTACAATCTTAAAACATTGATTTAATATTTTTACAGGGAAAGCATTTTTTCATATTCGTGCATATGATTTGTCATGTGCTATTTGCAATATTGTTTTGATATTTTGTCTGTGTTACTGTCTTCATTTATGATCTTTTCTAAGGAGTATAAATGAATGGTCTTAAAATAAAAAAAAAGCATTAAACATCGACTGGTGTATTATAAATTTATATTTAAATTAAAAATTGAAAGCAAACTCCTTACTAAAAGTTGTCAATATGGATCCTGGTTTATGAAACAATAAAGATGTCACCTCTTGTTGAGTAGTGCAATGAATACAAGTTCAATTAATATAAATTGACAACTCAAGATGTTCTCATTTTTGCACACAAATATGGAAAACAAAACATAATCAAATCTTGACTTTTAAGGACCAAACAACGATCTCCTTGCACTGTTAGTTTGATGGATCCAGTTTGACAGAGTTACTTTGCAATTATCGACAGGGAGATAATAAACAATGTAATGAAGCATTCAGATTCATTAAGTGGTCTCCCTTACACTATCATCAGTACACTTTTTATTACAAAAACAATCTAAAAACGAGAATCAAAAAATATACCAAGAGAGAAGAGATTTGTTTTTACAAAAGCTACCGAGCGATTAAAAAAACACGCATCAGTGACAAGGAAGTTTCTGGTGTCTCTTGCAAACCAAGTGTGTTATGTATTGCAAAAATCATAATGGCTGCTGTTCTAGAAAAATAATAATAGTTGATGGTGTTTCTTTTCGAAGTTACTTAGACAGTGCTTAATCGCTTAAGTACAGAAAGACACATGATGTGTTTTAATGCTGCCAATGCATGTATATCTTGACAGATTTTCAAGCAATCAGCATGTTTTTGCCACACATATATCCGATATGTCCCCTGGGAAGTGATGCAAGTTAGATTTCCAAACAGCACCATCATGGGATAAAGAAGGAATATTATCCCTGATATCTTTCTAAAGACCGAAGAAATGTTTTTCATGGAAATGTCTTCGATTCTGTGGATATGATGTCCAAAAGGCCATCTCTTTTTGATTTACCAATGAAAGACCACCGATTCTTTGAAATAAAACTGTCACGACTCTGAAAAGCATGTGACGAGTGTTATCATTAAACAATGTCTGTTTATATCTCGCAAGTTGTGTTCGTCAAGAAAATGAAGAAAAAGCCAATTAACAAAATGATGACGTAAACGAAATCGATATGGCATAGCTTAAAATATGCTGCCGTAAATATAAGCACTACGCTTTAAGTATCGTTTGCAACCCGTTGTGCTTTTGATTTGATGTTTCAGAAAGCTGTAACCTGTTTCACTCCCCGTTTCTAAAAGGCGAATGCATACATACGCAGTAAAATCAAACGTCCTATATTTATTATTGTTATGTTTGCGATTTCGATGACTAAACAGTCATAAATACGTCCATAGAATACGTCTCTTCAATTATTCTATCGAAGACAGAAACGCGTTTTACTATTCGACGATTCTCGAAAATATTGCATTATCTATTTACTAGGAATGCCGTTTGAAGTGACTAATACTTAATATTGAACAGAGACGCGCATATCTACCAGTGTTATATAATAACCATAGTATGGCTCACAGACGTAAACTTCCAATTATTCTGAAACCTAATGCTTTGCAGACGGCGTTAGGACAGTACTAGCCAATTGTAACAAGTAAACCTCATTCACTACCACCAGTCTCCTGGTATTAAATGCAACTCTTAGGCGTGAATAAGTTGTCGACCATTAACGCATTTTGCTGATCAATGTTTATTGCCTTGATTATTGCATTGTCTGTACTCCTTCGATGGTATAACTGGCTCAACGGGAACCGATATGTATTGCAGAATTGCGCTATGTTCAGCTCAGAAAGTCGCTGACAATGAGATATCGGAAACGATTGGATATTCTGATGATATCTGCCGCTATTTCTCTTGTCATTCGCTATACCAAAGTTTGGAAATTGTATGGTCATGTTCTTAAACAGTAGCGCATATGTTGGTTATAAATAGTATACATAGTTGTGCATCCCTATCAGGCTCTTTGAGTCTTAGGTAAATATCAACATATAAACTGATCCTCTCATAGGTGTAAAAAATCCAGGAAATAGCTATATATATTATATATTTTCAAGAAACAAATAAATTTAACACTTGGTAGTCTAGTAAGCCATCAAATAGAAAGGATTTTTGTTTGTTTTGAAGTACTTAGTTTGATACTATTTGATTGCTTTAAATATCAAGGGCTTTTGAACATGAACTAGACATTAAAAACAATATTATTTCGCAGCACAAATATTTGAGTATTTGAAAAGCAAAATTGTTGGGTCACAAGTTTTAGCAACATTAGAGATCGGTCCTTTCCTGTTACCGGCTTGCTGTGATTAAAATTACGAAATGGAAACATGAGGTTATCGGAATTTAATAAGTACAATGTAAACATATTGTTTGCATACAAAATGTAGCATAATAGAGTTTTTGGATTACTTGGGTCGAAGGACCAGATAAAACACGATAGCTTGACTGGCCATTTGCAGAAGATAATTCCTGCTTAGTAACGTGTCACAGGTGTAAACATTTGATATAACTCCTTAAATATAAATCTTAACATAAAAGTAACGCAATGAGTATAAAGCTTTCATCTTTGAATAAAGTCATAAGTAATTCCTACTTCAACAATTCTTAAATTGAATTTGCTGACAGTTGAACTGTCTGAATAATGTGACAGTTTCAGGAAGTACAATATGCATATCGGAGATCCCCGTGCATATGATTTCTTTAAATACACGTACAAATTGTTACCTATTGCAAACCAGTCCCAAAATGCCGAATATAAATTCTCATGGCTTGCACTTTTTCGCATCACACTTCATGCTCCACCTCGCATGTGATACGTAATAACACAAGATACTCGACTGATAAAGACTCTTAGAAAAATCGAAACGGGCCATAACTTGTATGTTTTTAAATTAATTATATATTCAAAGGGGTTTCTTGTATTTTCTGTTATTACAGGTAACAGTATAACGTGCTAATATGAATTGTTACAATTTTGAACTATATAACATAAAACTTCATCTATATATCACATTATTAATTGTTGTTTTGCTGTCATCTGTTTCGTGATTCATCGGCTGTAACCTAATACACATGTATTTCATTATCACATAATTGTCACTTGGAATAGAGAAAGTACAAAAAAGTGTTAGAAAACCATGTTTTAATTTGATTTTTCTAATTATTGCAGATTACTTTAAATAATATCATCAACTATTACAATAGATGCATTTTTCATTGATCGATTTTGCAAAGACATTGACAAAATTACATGTTGTAAGTATACATTATTATGTTTGAACATGGCTATACAAGATGAACACCGGCAGCTAGATTTTAATCTTCTGTGCAATAAAACACAGCTTCTGATAATTCATGTTTATCATATTTAGAAGCAATTAACATTGTCTTAGTTTTTCTCACTTGTTGTTGTTTGTTAGCAGCAACATTATTTTTACTGATCGTTTCAACACAATTCAATATTTGCAGAGTTATGAATATATCGTATTGTATTTGACAACAGAGCAGACATCAAAGAAGTGTTTATTAGAAAACTGATTGGTTTGGTATATCGTTTTTCACAATTGCATTGTATAAATAAAAAATCCAGATTGCAATGCATATCCAATGTAATAATCTCAATAATTTCAAAAGGTCACTCTTTAACAAACTTGTGTTAATTAACCATGTTACCAACTTTTTTAACAACGTTTGTATGATGCTTATTATTATTTAGCCTAGTTTAGTTTTTAAGTTATGATTTCAGAAGTACTCTGACTATAATCTATCAAAATATTATACTATTGCTAGACAGTCAATTAACATTCCTAGACAGTCTGTAACAATTTGCAGGTTCAAGAAATATATATAATATATAGTTGGTTTTGATTGCTTGCCCTGAACTACATCCAACATTGCTCTGTCCAGAGCAGTACCTGAAAGGAAAATGGTGATGTGTTGATCATCCAGAATGCTTTCGATTTAACTGATTCTATTTGGGCGAGGTCGGAAGTATAATGGAGGAGCTGATAGGTGTTCTGCTTTAATTCTTGGTTATACAAACACAATCCGTATATCTATTGTAAACAAATTTGAAAACTGGTGGGACAAACAACTTAGTAATTAATGTTGTGATAGTGGTTCTAGTGAATCCCCATATACCCTGGTTAGATCACACCAATTTGTACAAAATAACTGACCGGATGTTGGTAGACACCCGTTCGGATTTGTTGTTATTTATGAGCGTTTGGATGTTAAAAAGTTATAAAATTTTAAATGTTAATTTGTTTTGGTTTAGAAGCATTATTTGTAATACGTTTAAAACTAAAGTATGTAATAATGAATACATTTTCTCGTCCAATAATTGGAAACTTGATCGAGATCGAAGTATATTTTTCGCCTAGTGATTTATTTTTAAAATCTATTGGAATAAATTACTTTCAAGGCATTATACTAGGCCAACGTTCATGTGAGCATGTACCTAACACCTGTGTTTATCGACACAAAGTCTTGTGTTGAATATGCTAGATATTTGAAATCGGAAACACTTGAGGATAAAGATATTGCGTTTTATCATTAATATCTAGTTTTCTTTTTGACAGGTTGTAGCCATATAAGTGGTCTTCATAAAAAAATACAAAACTAATCTTAAACTAACTCTGTTATGAAACTGATTAGATGCCAATAACTTTGTATTAACATTATTACAAATCAAATTAAATTATATAAGGAACACTTGTTGCAGGTGCTGTTACTCGACACTTTCTTAGTTATTAAACTTGCAAAGCCCAGAAGTGCGCCTATATCAAAGTTCGCGGTGTAAATTGGTATACACGTCTGAAGGTTCAACTCGAACTGTTTTCATCACATCTTCTCGAATTTTAGGTCAATACTTAAGAAAACAACATCTCGACAAATTTGGATACTCGTTTAATCGTACCAGTAAATATCATCTCTTAAATTGTCTAAAATTAGCACTTTTTTAATTGCACGAACTTTAGCATTTTAAAAGGGCTTGTTAAAATGTATTCATATATTTATAAATATTATTATAAAACATATTTACTAACGAATATATGATATTTAAAATAGTCCAAAAAATTTTACCAAGAAAAAGTTTGAATAAAAAATATAACCTGATAATATGAGCTACTTTAAACGCTATTTTAGATACAGACTTTTTCAAATGTTAGACGAAAAGCGTTACAAATGGTTTATTATTTTACCGATTTGAATTGATGATTATCCATGAACAAATAAATAAAATGTGTTCTTCGTCAAAAGTGATTTTACAATACACTGTATAAATATTTGTTTGAATTTATTACATTATGTTTAGAACACAAAGTCATTTGACAAACTGTGAACAAGGCCCTTTTAGGTCAGTGATATTTTTACAATATGACATAGCTGTTGCTGTTAAAGTTGCCGTGTCATTGTCGTCAAATTCAACGGTAAATGCTCACTTTAAGAATAAACAATAGGAAAATATCTGCCAACCTTTCATTCTGATAAATATAAAACTGCCACCAGGTAACCAATAAAATAACAACTCCACAACAATCCAAGGCGGCGTGAAAGGCAAATGTTCAACTAAGCAATCATGAGGTTTACTCCAGCAAGCTCAGCATTTTCTACCCGAGCTTAAAATAAACCTCGGTAATTGATTGTCTAATAAATGATCAATAGGAGAGGATATGTATGTTACAAGCTGCAGCTAATTTTATTTCAGTTTGTTAAACAAATATTGATTGATTTAGTTTAACTTCTTAACAATTGTCTGGTATTACATTTGTGTAATTATAATCGCCACCTGAGCTGTGTTATAAGCAGTGTTAGAATGGAATTCCAGACATTTATATTTGCACAGAGAGACGTTTTTAATTCAATGTTTATAGAAGTATATCTGGCAACGATACAGCTCTTTACTGGTTAATGCTCTTTGATGTGATGAATCTAATGTAATAATAAGATGGCTAAATGTGGTCACAATTAACTGTAATACTTCGTTAATATTAAACTTCGTAACATTGTAAAATGTCTTACATAACCTGACTAAATGTATGCAGAGTTTTGTGATGGTCCAGACAGTCTGGTCTCCATTTGAGGAAAATGTCCTATTTAATTTTAATAGAAATGCAGAAACAAATCCTGATTGTTATGGAATGATGTATATTTAAGACACTTTTTATATCAGAATGTGCATTTGTTGTATTTATTAGACTTATTACGAACCACATCTAGCGTTGAAATTTTGGCTTTTGCTATAAGGAACACTGATTTTGTATGGGTAAACTTTATTTTACGAAACAACTGATTGTTATAGAATGATGTATATTTAAGACACTTTTTATATCAGAATGTGCATTTGTTTTATTCATTAGACTTATTACGAACCACATCTAGCGTTGAAATTTTGGCTTTTGCTTTAAGGAACACTGATTTGGTATGGGTAAACTTTATTTAACGAAACATTTTATGAAATATTCTTCGAGGTTGAGTGTTATTGGGGCTTTAATATGTACTCAAGGGTTTGGAAAACCAAATTTACTACAATGCCTTGGTGAAAATATTGTCGGCCATTTTTTAAATTAGTAAAAATGTAAAACTGTCAATATATTTTTTGCTAAATTGTGTCAATTAAAGTCAAAGACCAAGTTGTTAAACGCGTGAACTAATACATTTTATCAGGTTAAGTGTTTAACAAATAAACAACAACTAATTGTTCATTGTAGTTTCAACATATTGGATAAAGTGTGATTTACTACAAATATGCCAAATTAAGTTCCTGATTTGCCTTCCCGGCTA
>VMBQ01016775.1:0-10659 GCA_007657795.1 Dreissena rostriformis | reverse complement strand
GATTGTTATCACACATTTTGTTTCTTTACATTGAGTATACAATCAAGAAAGATAGGTGTTGTTTTGCCTTCCTGAGTGGTACACCCCAACCCATCTGGCTGATAGACTATACGATCAGTCGAGAATACATTGGAATGCAAAATACACACACAGATTTAATGACCGGGATTCCCTTTTAATCAGGCATTCTATTTTTAAATATATAGTAGGAATTTGAAACATAAACAAATATTCAAAATCCACAGTTCCTTTATATGTGAAACGTTTAACGACAAATTAAACAACATTTTGTTATTTTATTGAAAATTTCCACATAACATCATGATGTTTCTGTATGCACTCCCAGCTTCCACATCGTCAACCTCGTTCCCGGTTCGTTTCATCATCGCACAGAACAAGATATCGTGAATGTGAATGTGGTCTATCTATAAGATTTTAACATCGAAATGATAAATGCACGAATAGTTACAACTGTAGAATAATAGACAGAAAAGGGAAATTTTGCACCACGCGGCCTTAAACCAGTATCCATGACAAACACATGCTATCACCTTAACCACCCGATCGTCGAGAGCACACTACGTAATGTATTTGAAAATGTATACATGGACTTCATATGTTGTCACAAATTAAAAAAAGAACACGATAGAAGCACTCATTAATACCTGATCATTTTTCTTTTTTTACGCTTTATACTTTTATCGACGGAACTTTGACCTCACGATGAAAAGAAAGGTCGGGCATAATCCTCACATTCGCTCTTTATAAACAGGTTATGTCCAAGTATCTTAAGTAGGTCAGAAAACAGACATGTTTATAATTAATGTGGTTATATACGAGATAAGTTTTCAAAAGATATAACACGTTGATGAATTGCAAACTATAATAATAGTTCAGATGCGGTTTTTCAAAGCCAAAACATAACATAACTTGAAACTTGATATATTTGTAGAATATACATATTTATGTGAATTTATGATATTGCGCGTCTGAAGTTTGTAATAAATAGCTGAATTAATTAATGATTCTTAATTTCAATTTATCTAAATGCGACATTTTGAAACTAAAATCAATAGCGTTTAGGGAAAAAGGACCATTTAAAATGTGGTCCTTTTTTATGTCACAATTTTTGAACAAATAATAAATATGTCAGTTGGAAAGTTCTCAAGTGAAATGTGGCACTTAAGTTTGATACGAAAGTATTGAGAACAAACGTATATGACTCGCTTTATATTTAAGACCAATATACGACCGGCGAGCGATTATTTGATGAGTAATAAGGAAGTCGATAAATGTGTTCATTGGTCTGTACGTTATTTGTTTAGACCGATATCGTTAGAAAATCTACCAATCGAATAGCAACTTTAAAAAAAGTATTTTATCGACAATTTTAAAATCATGGCTTTTCGTTTGCTTGTTCAAAATATCGTGTGTGTGTGTGTGTGTGTATAAGGAATATTCAATAGTATTGCTTATGAGAAGTGATCGCAACAAATGTTGTTCGATTAATTTATATGTGTTATATGTGCCTTAGTTAGTGAGAACATTTCTTTTTCGTTCATTTGCTTGCTTGAAGTGTATTTGCAAAGAATAAAAACGAACAACCAAACCATACTTTTAGTAAAAAGGTAAAACTGAAACATAACAAACGGCGTTTTAAGTTGTTTGCGTCGCGCGTAATGCTCATCATCGACGAACATTAGTTAGTATCATTCCAAATGGAGAAATTGTGGTTGTTTATTCGATTAGTTTGCATAAGTGCGTTCTTCTACACGGGGAGGATACTATGTGCAGATGATTGCGATCGCCGTTTAACATGCGAAGAGTGCGTTTCAGGAGGAAGCTTTCCTCTACCAAGCACATGTAGGTGGTGTCCTCTAGAATTGATTTGTCGATCTAAGGACTCTGAATCGAGTTCGTGTTTTAAAAAAGCAGTGTCGTGTCCAAAGAATGAACCGCAACCAACATTTGACTCAGAAACTGCGTACAAAAACCTGTTGTTGTCTTCCGTTGCATACGCAGAGGACCCTTCCCAATGCCTCTCAGATAAAATGCCTGAATTAAAGGCAGATGAGTATGTAATATGGGACTCGATTGGGGTCAAATGTGATTACGTTTTGGATTACGACGATTGTTTTGCTTTAATCGCGGTCACAAATAAGACAAATACAATTGCCGTCATCTTCCGCGGCACTAATGAAATGGAGCAATTAGTTGATCAAATACTTTCGGGTGTAAAAAATGACTTATTCAAGAAAACGACTGTCCCCAAAATAGAAGGAACAGTGAACACCTATTTCAAAAACGCATTTGAGAAAATGTATCAATGCGTTAAAAGCAGCGTCAAGGATCTTTTATCAACAAAGGACAGACAGTACAACGTTGTTGTAACAGGCCATTCCTTAGGAGGAGCATTAGCAGCTTTGACCGCTGTTTCTTTGATCAAAGACACAGACTTAAGAATGATAACCGCCGACAGGTTAACCTTGTACACTTATGGCGAACCCAAAGTAGGAGATAAGACGTTTGCATATGATTTCAATTCTATCGTAAAAAAAAGTTGGCGCATAGTGCATGCACTGGACATAGTAACGTTTGTGCCATTTATAGGCGAAAGTTGGTTTCATCACAATACGATGGTATATTATCCAAATGATATTATGGTCAAAGATTCGATGCATATTGTATGTAGCAACAATAAAAGAGATCCACGATGTAAACAAGATGTCATTAATGACTTCATTGTCAATCATAATCTGTCATGGGAAACTGCATTGATATTGATACGCTGTATTGCAAAGAATTCATTTTCTGTTCCAATAAAACTTCAGATGGCTGTAGTAAAGTGTATCGGTATTAGCATTAAAGTTATTGTTGTTGACAAAATGATCGAATATTATTACCAACATTTATATTACTTTAACGTTAGCGTCGGTTCTCATTGTATTCCAAAGAAGAGACGCATTTTAAGATTAGGCTTTGACAACAGAGCATGTATGCTAACCCCGATAACAAGACCCAGCAACATACTTGCAGATACAGGTAAATTAATCGTTTACATTCAAGTTACTTTGTATTGTATGTATTGTCATGTTAATTGCCTTTAAGTGAGACTGTACGATTTTTATATGTGTTAAATTGTAATATATTGATAAAAATATGTTACAATAACACAAAATATGCAACAACAAAAAATACATTGAAGACGAATTTCATAGAATGCAGCAAAGACAAGTTAGCGCTGGTTAAGGCCGATGCCGACACTTTAACTCGTATTTGTTAGGCAACAAAATTGTGTCTTTGTGTCGTATGAACGAATATGCACTAAAACTAAATTTAGATTCAAATTGTACATGCATGATATACATGCTGGCGAATTAGGCTGGAAGCCATTTTCGATTTCAGATTTAAATATCTGGCTTATTTCGCATTTTCGACAGTTCTTTTTAACTTTTATTTATATTGAAATATATGTATAATTATTTTTAACGCATTTTATATAAATTCATAAATATTTGACAAAATCGTACAGTCTCACTTTAAATAAAAGACCTGCGGACAATACTTTTGCTCCTCATCACGTATTTGGATTTTTATAATGTCTCTATTTTTGAACATTTGAGTTGAATTATCCATTAATATTACATAATTAATTTAATGAGAGGCTATTCAACAATTGTTTTGATTTATTCTGATTTATCTTGGCTTAAATTTAAAATAAAAACATCTGCTTCTTGTTATGGTTTGCCCGTTTACTCGTGTACAGGAATGTGTATCATGTTAACACTGCTGTGTTACAGAAATAATTCATACATGTAACCTTCAAAAATATTTGCAGAAGTAAAGTTATCTAAGTCCTCACACTGTACATTTGAAGAAAATTTCTGTGATTGGTCAAGAAGAAACTCGAGTTGGATCAACTGGCTCCGACATCGAGGGCAAACAGACATTGCAAGAAAAACTGGACCGAAAACCGACGCCTCCGTAAATGGCGATGGTAAGAAGTATGGAAGTTTATAAAACCCATGTAGATTAAATATGTTAAGGCGGTCATTTGTGACCGAGGTACACGTAATGATAGGTCGCAAAATTGTACAAAGATAATTCACATAAAGTTAGCTTTTATCTCCAACAATATTCTAGCAGAAATATTATGATCGATACATAATTTCAGTATAATTAATCATTTTTCATCATTGTGTCTCATCGCGAAAATGAGTACAATGTCACATCCACACAAACTTGACGGAAAGAGAATATGGTGATTACTTAATGCAACGAAAGTACCATACACAAATCGCAGCTTGTTCAATGATAATTACATAGGCTAAAAATGATACAGATGCTTGAACAAAAACAGGCAAAACAGACCAAAGCTTTTATTTTAAGACGCACATACCCATCGAAACATGCCGTTTTTCAACACATAGAGGAAAACTTGATAATGAAGAACTAGTTTATTGTTCAGAACAAGAACGTATTTTTAAGGGTATTTCATCTTTGTCGACGCTTCCAACAATGCTGGGAAAACGGCGAAATTGCGGTCAGCAGATTTCACTCTCGGCAACTACTGCGTATCTTTCAACTACCATATGTATGGCAAAGATGACAGTTTGTTTGTTGGGCCGGGCGATCACACTGGCACATTACGCCTGATACTCAACGCAGAAGGAACCAGTAAAGAAATTTGGACGAGAACAGGCAACAAAGGCACAAAATGGCAAGACATGGCCTGTAACATGCAAGAGGAGAAGGATCTAAATGGAACGCTCTTTGTGAGTTGCATTTCCCCAAATATGTTTTGCTTTTGTGAAAAGGTGTATTTTGTTTAGACAAGTTCCGCATTTATGTTAACAAGTACATGCAAATCAGGTCTGTGTTTACGATATTATTGTAAGAATTAAATGTGGTTTCCATAAAACATAAATCCGATAACGTTGTTCACGTACTCAACCATATACTATACATGCTGTTGTTTCTTCGTGTACTTGCAGTTTGAATTAGAGGCAGCTGTTGGGAAGAGTTACCTTAGCGACATGGCAATTGATAACGTCAGCATACAACCGGGCACCTGCCGCCCTGAGATCTGCATCAAGGACGGATGATTGTGGGGCTAAACCTTTATGAGCATTGAACAAACATTTTAAGAGTGTTGTATGTTTATTTTGTTATGAAAACGTAATTTTGTTTGATGGCGTTAACATGGTTTATTTCGTTTTTTATTTGAATGAATTGCTTCAGACTTTCAGCATTTTATAAAATATGATTATTCAGTAGATCATTAATCATTATTTCTGCAGTAAATGCTTGTTTACTTCTGTTTCGTGGTTTATTGTTAGTGTTACCGTAGTAATAGTTCTAACATAATATCAGCAAAAGTAGGACTATAGTCAAAGTAATATTTCGACATATTTTAATGATATATTTATTTATGTGATAAAATGTTGGACAAGTGTCGATTCGTTTATCAATTAACGTATTATTATTTAGTTGGATTCTTCCATTCTTACATATATTGTGTGTGGGTGATTTTTTCAGTGTCATCAGATGCATTTATATGTTTATACATCGCTGCAACCTTTTTCTTCTTTTCTATTGAGTGTTATTGATTATGCTCTTTTAACATATGTTGTTGTTTTTTTTCATTTCGCATATTTGCGTGTTTCATTATTGCTTTTTGTATAGGTTTTAATATTGAGTTCGTGTTGTGTTTTCACTGACATTGGGTTATAGGAATGCTTCTGGGTTGTTTTTGTTTTGTTTTAAATTATTCCGTGTAATATGTTTCACATATAAAAAAAAAACGCATTTATTGATTTTTAACTAAATAATCAGAACCATTTGCCTTTGTCAATCATGTATTAAGCATACGAACACTACGAATTCTTCTTGATATAAAAATAATCGTACTTGACGTCTTTGGAACATATGTAGAAATTTTTGTGCTTTCAGTTTTGTAACTAAGGATGTATACTGCATCTGATTGATGTGTAAACTCTTTCTCACAAACATCTGGTTCAAAACTACTTTAAGCTTTACAACATTGTTAAAAATGAAAGTAAGTAAAATGCTTATCTTCTAATGATTAAACTTACGGGCTCAAGAATAGTGTTGACACATCCGGTCTCCGGTGATATCAAGTTGCAAACAGAAATAAATAAAATTGAACGCAAGCATAACATGAATTTGTTATTCATAATAATAAAATGAATTGAAATATTGGCAACACGTGTAGATATGAATATAACGGGAAACGTACATGGTTCATTTCCAATAACCGCAAGAGAACCGTTTATTTCTGTGTCAATGAACTTATTTTACCTTTATACTTTTCACAAGACTGTCAGGAAAGACATAGGCCACTCACATGAACATTTGATTTGGAGAAAAGAGCTGTTAAGTTAGTGTTTTATGATAGTTTATATTTACCATGTAGAGCCAGGGATGTGACTAGTTTTAAACCTTATGAAATGGTTCGAAGAAACATTCTAGAGTATCAAAAAACGATATTTCATACGCAATATTTCACCTCAGAAACTGGTTTTAAGCGAAGAAAATTATAAAATAAATTTGCTTAATAAGTCTTTATAAACCATTTTGTCCTCGGGGCGTTGCTAGCTTTGACCAAGGGGCATGATAAGAACACATTTTGTAGGGGACCACACAACGGTTGTCATGTCCAAATATAACATCTCAGGGCCTTATATATGCTTCCACTAGATTCATTCACACATTGACACACAGCCTGAAATGGTATGCTAAGTCGCATAATTTTGAGAAGTTTTTATATAGCAAAATAGTCAATAAACAAAGTACGATTTGTACGCGATACAGTACATGTATGTTTTATTAAAATAGTGCTCTATATACGTCAGGGTCACGTGGTTTTTTCGCACAGTTGTCACAGTTGTCATTAAGAATCTGAGGCTATACATACATCAAGTACAATCAAATAGTCGCCGAATACCCCCACTAACTGTTAAAACACATTATGCTTAATGTAAGTCATCTTTTTGTAAGAATCTTAGGGATATATCAGGAACAGAAACATACCATTGAAATATTTAAAAGAATTATACACGCCTCACAAGCACATTCTACAAGTAATTAATAGCGTTGTTTTTTGTTTTTTTGTTTTTTTTTTAAAGTTATAGACATCGTTCATTGTTTTATAGTATCATACACAAATCAATATCATGCACACACTTTGCAAAATATAGTTTAAATTATACATTATATATACCTGTAAAGGTAAAAACAATTCTACAACGGCACGCGCAAACTTACATATGCAATGGCAATCAAATAAAGGTTATTCTGCAATAATTATGGGCATTTCAAGACCATGTTATCAGAGCCAATTGCTTCATTAAATTGTAGCATTCTGTACTTTGGCAGCGGAAACCAGGCAGTTTGCGACGGGAACCGGACTGGACGATTCTCTTGTACGCAGTTGATTGTACTTGCGGCCCTAATGCGTGCTCGTCGGATATACGACAGTTCCAGAACAGCTATAGCGAGGAAAAGACGTCATTATTACTCAGAAGCTCTTTTCAGCAAATATACTAGGTTGTAAGTCCCTTACCCGGTGGTAAAAGGTGGCCCAATTACTTACCATTCGACCATAATGGCGCTGCGAGCTCTTTCTTTTTAATTGCTGCAGATTTCACGGTGGAAAAACTTGGGGATGTTGCCCCGGTGGATTTGAGTGGAAATTTGTAGCAAAGAAGAAAGGTGGTTCGAACCTGAGCGGAGGGTGGTTGGTATAATGGTTTAAGTCTGGTGTGTTTCATCAGTCAGGGCGACTGTTGGTGTAATGGTTTACGTCTGGTGTATTTCACCAAAGCTGTTTAGAGCCAGGGTGGAGTAAATTTGTGGGTGGAAAACTTGGAAGAATTTTTCAAGATATAATTAAAAACGAAAACAGCAAAAGTAGCAGCAACATCATAAGCAGCTACAGCAGCAGTCACAGCAGCAGCAGTAACAGCATCAATAGCAGTAACAGCAGCAGCAGCGGAAGTAACAACAGCAGCAGCGGAAGTAACAACAGCAGCAGCACTAACAGCAGCAGCAGTTACAGCAGCAGCAGTAATAACAGCAACAGCATCAGTAATAACATCAACAGTGGTTGAAAAACAACAACAACAGATGTTCTTTTTCTGAAAAATCCAAGCATTTCTTGGAATAAAGCCTGCAAAATACATAGAAAGCTGAAACAATTATTGATTACTGCAAATATTAGAAAAATACAGTGATAATTTCTCTGTATTATACACAGATAGGTAAATTACCAGTAGTAACATAATTCTGGATGAGTATAATTTCGGATTAAATTTAGAAATTATTTTTTGCATGCAGTAACTAAAAAGGCAATGCATTTAAGTGATTTTCCATCACATTTAGAGAAAAAATTTAAATAAGATATTAGGCGGAAAGTGTCGTCCCGTATAAGCAATTAGGCATTGCATTTAAGTGCTTTTCCATCACATTTAGAGATTATTTTTTTAAATAAGATATTAGGCGGAAAGTGCCGTCCCGGATAAGCATATATATAAAAAAATATATAAAAAAAATTGTGTTGTTGTTTTATGATTCATGAGATAAATAGTTTGAAGCCATATTATCATTGAATGTACATTGTTTGAAATATTTTGTAGTTGTTTTTCATGCACGTGAAGTTTAATGTTGAAATCGTGCATTGAAGTGATACTTTAATAAAAAAGTGCTTTGTGAATAACAGTGACATTTATTTTAGTGAAACATAAATTGTGTGATTTGATTTAAATTAAGAGAAACTTATTAAGTTCAAAATTGAATATTTTAATAGTGTGATACTTTATTGAAGTGATAATATTATTTTCATATTGTCTTATCGACGTACATCAAATATGTTTGGTTCCAAGAAGGACGTTTATCACGAATATTGTAAAAACGCGTTATTATTGTTAGCGGCTGGGACAAGATGACTTTATTAATACTCATCGTTTGTTATAGCTGTTACTATTGGAATGTATTCAATAACTAAGTAGTCCATTTGTTTGTTGTTTGTACATTCCAATAAATTATCTTAGAATTAATTGTGTGTTCGCGTTCCGACTCTTTCTACATTACTGGGCCTTATACGTTGTACTTTGCCTTAAAAAAGCGTGTTTATTTCCACAATTTATTCATCTGTGATCATACTGAAAATAAGCTTATTGTACCCGCAATTACTGTGGAAATATAAAAGCTCTGAAAGTAATACAGTGATTGTATTAATTTCAGCAAAGTAATGCTGCACATTAATTAGCATATGTTCATTGTTGCGAAACGACTTAAAAATTGTGTTAATTGGAAAATATTCTTTTTCGGGGAACGCCATATAATATCAACTGTTCACAAGAGCAAATGTACTTACAGCAGGCGAGCAGTTCAAACCTCATGGCAGTGTCCTCTCCGATACGTTGTGTCGGCACGATGCGCACGCATCTAGCGTTAAACACGTGATCGAACATCACCGTCGTCGTCGTATTAGAAAACGCATTTCCGTAATATTCCTGTGGATACATTGATGAACTTAATATTGATGACCATTTATTACATTTTTCGATTTCGGATAGACACGTGAGTTATATGTGTACTAGATATATACCCCCGCTCAATCGATATATGCCTCATATATCATGCCTGATATATTTTTATATCATGTCAACAGTAAGTTGTTATATAAATCATTTTTTAAAGGTATGTCATATTACTCGGCATTGACCATTAAGTCACTATTTTTTGCACTTACGAACGTATAATAAGTTGGCGGTGACATCGAAAAGTGTGTAATACATTTGTATGCTGTTCAGTCACGCTACGTAAATACACATAATTGATACTTAACGACGCGCAGTGTATAGCGTTTTATGCATTACATTTGAATTTAGAGATTTACAGATGCACTGTGTTAAAGACATACAAAATGTAATTTAAGCATCGGTTTAAAGCACCATATGTAAATGCATGTGATACAATTGCGTTGAGATTGACAGGCGTGTTATACAATGGCGTTGAATTGGACAAGCGCCTGAGACACTGGTTAGACATAGTTTGGACACTGACAAGAGTGTGAAACCGACGAGCATTTGATACATTGGCGTAAATCTATATAGATCCCAGGCATGTCAGTGCCAACTCCAATATATCCCACGCTTTTCAGTGTATTCAGTGTATAGTCCTGTGTAACACACGCGTGTCAGTGTCAACTGTGAAATATTGGCTTACACTCTAAACACCGTCTGACACATTGATGTTTACACTGACAAGTGTGTGACATATCGGAGTGGACACTTTCATTCGTGTGATACATTGGAGTTGACAGTTACACGCGTGGGATTCATTGGAATTGACAGTTACACGTGTGGGATACATTGGAATTGACAGTTACACGTGTGGGATACATTGGAGTTGACAGTTGAACGCGTGGGATACATTGGAGTTGACAGTTACACGTGTGGGATACATTGGAATTGATAGTTACACGTGTGGGATACATTGGAGTTGACAATTGAACGCGTGGGATACATTGGTATTGACAGTTACACGTGTGGGATACATTGGAATTGACAGTTACACGTGTGGAATACATTGGAGTTGACAGTTACACGCGTGGGATACATTGGAATTGACAGT
>VMBQ01016774.1:0-10725 GCA_007657795.1 Dreissena rostriformis | reverse complement strand
TCGCACTGTCGTCATCGTATTATCGCACTATCGCAGTGTCGCCATCGTACTATCGCAATGTCGCCATCGTATTGTCGCGATAGTATCGTCGCATTGTCGCCATCGTACTATCGCGTTTTCGTACTGTCGTCATCGTATTGACGCATTGTCGCCATCGTACTATCGCATTGTCGCCATCGCACCATCGCATTGTCGCCATCGTTCTATCGCAATACCGCATTGTCGCCCTCTGGATTTTAATGTGTAACCACGATGGCCCTTATGGTATTCCGTACATGACCGAGCTGGGCTGGACGTCTTTATCGGCCCGCTGCCGACATAATGGCGCGACGGCCTCTGGCCCGAAGGGCCATTATGCTGCTAGGGCCGATTAAAGACTTCTGGCCCAGCTCTGCCTTGTGTTATAGTTTATATAGCATATCATCCTATTTTGGTCCTTCACTATAATTTATTACCGAACCGACTTTTCGTGCTTTCATTTTTATTCAAAGTAATTTTTTTGACAAAAAAACAGTAGTTTAAGCTAGATTCTCTGGATTTTAGGGACAACAATTAGGACGTGGTGGTTTATTTAACAGTAAAACAGTTTGTTTTAAGCATCAAAAGAATTCAAACAGTTTTTCGGGTTGTGTGTTTGTCATGTATTATTGAAAAACTTCAATGTATATAAAATAAATTGCTCCGACCAGTCATTCGATTTCGTAAATCGTGTTTTGGTCAGAATTGTAAGCATTCGATACAAAGGTTTCCAAAAATAGTGTGGTTCAAAATAAGGTTAAATTTAGGGATGGAAGATCAGTCAATGGAAGTGAATAGCACTCCAATGTTATTGGTATAAGCATTGGATTAACGTTGTCATTAAGGTTTGAGTGTCGCTTACCAAGTGTTGTTTAAGATGACTCCTGTTTAGGCTCAGATAGTGTAAGCAATCCAATCTACAGTTTCATTTGCAATCGATATTTCGATCTCAATTGTGCGCTACATTTATTTTTTCTATATTTTCGTTTATTTGAGCCTTAATTTTAAGTATCGCCTTTGGCTAAGACTGAATGTGGACGCCATTTTGTTCAGTTGAAACCGCGCGACCCGATTCTTTTCAGATATGATAAATCGGCCCATGGTCCTCAAAATGATTTTCGTTTCATCCCTCTTATTAAAAACGAAATCGCAAAGGTCTATAAACCGTATACCATGGTATAGATGTAAACGATGGCGGTACGATTTTTTATATATAAACTGAACAGCGTTTCTTCAAAAGACATGTTCTTAATAACGTTCCTGTCCACCCAATACATGCCGATAGGCAAACGAAAACATGCATACCGAGTATATCGTTAGGCTTCTGGGATGAAAATGGCGGGTTCATAGAGACATCACATCGACACGTTTCACTTGTTATACTGACCATTACTGGATTTCATAGAATCGAACTTCCGACCTCTGCATGTGTATTATCCACTACTATTGACAACTCAATATGTCCGTTTTAGTGTTGCATTAAAAACACTTTTCTATTACACATGAATGCATAAAGTGTACATCACCATAGCACAACGATGTCAAAAAGACGAAAAATTGTGTGCTTTAGCAACTCCGTTCCCGATATGGAAAGAATATACAACTAGCTCAACACATGTTGAATGTAGACTTTGAAAGCACATTTTGACTGATACCATGTGTTTTTTCTTCTATCCAAATGCATAATACATGCAGAATGAATACAGGTATTACATAAACATTATCAACTGCAATAATAAACAATACCATATATAATAGTTAACAAAATTAGACAACAGACTTTACTCCACTAGGTTTTGGAAGTGACCATCTATTTAGTAGTAAAGTCGCCACGCCTTAAACCTCTCCCAAAAACCATAAACATATATAATNATTTATCCTAAGCTTGCAAATAATGTAGTCAACTGATCATATGTACAATTGACAATCAAAATCTTTACTCATAACTGAGCTATTCAACGTTGAAATGCGTTGCTTTAGAAAAGTTTCCAAGTGTACAACATTACATGAAAATGGTCTAAGTTATTTTATTGGCTTATCTTAGTATCCAGATACTTGCAAATTTTCAGAAAATTTACATTTTTCATTTTAAGAATGACTTATTATAAAGGGGTAGAGGCAAATACATTGGTATATTGGTTTTTTCAATGTTAGCAAAATTATGCCACTATTAGTATGATTTGAAATCCGTAGACAAATTATAGCTTGAAAACCTAAATAGCAAAACCACTTACAGCTTCTTGAGAACAGAATAATGTCAACCCCGTTTAATATCATTTCATCAAAGTCTCTTCCTTTATGACAGACAGACATCTGCTGATAATGTGCACATTAAAACATAGCAAAATACCATTAGGTCTACGTTGCACAGTATGAATTTTAGTAAATCTTCTAATGAGATGTCCCATGAATCATTTTTAAATGTCTGCGTGATACATATACCTTTGTGTCAACAATCGTTGTTTCGCTTAAATGACTTCAACAGATCAATCACGAATGCACGATCGCCATAGCTTGGGAAAAAATAGCTTGGTAAATAGTCATAAACATTAGCATCTATATCACCATACCGATTTTTAATACGGATATACTCTAGTCTTTGTTCGCAATACTCAGTGACTAGTTTTTTTAATATATCTGGTTTTATGTCATTCTCGTTGATATATTTCATGATGTTGTCCACAAAATGAAAATTATAGAGTATTGGGTGATCTAAAATACCAAAATCCGTAGAATCCAAGATTTTAATTTGTTCCAACATTGGAAGTTTGCATTCTAGAGCATGAATCGCAGCAAGGCGGTGGCCGTCTTTACGCCAGAACATTTTAGCAAACTTTTTGCAAAGATGATAATAATTATCTTTGCCGACAACTACACGAAATTCCTTGTTTTCAACATCATCTAAATAAATCCTGTTCATAAGGAAATCTCGCGGACACAGTTCGATTGTTTCTACAACTTTGCGTCTTGGATCTCCAAGAACAACACCGACCATGTCCCCAATAACATTATGACTGAACTTGTATTCTCCACAATGGTCCACGTATAGCAGGAAATCTTTCTGATGACTTTTTAACGAAGAGCTTATGTTCTCCATGAATTTTCGGTTAACCTCTATACCAAATATACTTGCAACATACTTAATGTGCTCTGATGCGTTTGCAGGATTTCGTACATCATCTGCTTTTATTCGACCTGTCGGTTCTGCCCAGACAATGACCAGTGCTATAAATTTATGAAACATGTCGTCGTCTTTTGCATTATACATCTGTTCAACATATGCTTTGAAGTGGGCCTCTGGATTTTCAAAAAAACTTGCTCCATATTTAATCATGTCACTCTTAACAAATAAATTGGCACACTGTGGGAATCCAAAAACAAAATTTTCTGTTTTGTCAATTTGAAGATTTATCTTTCCCTTGGAANTTTTATGTAAGCAAAATTATGCCAATATGAGTATGATTTGAAATCCGTAGACAATTTATAGCTTGAAAACCAAAATAGCAAAACCACTTACAGCTTCTTGAGAACAGAATAATGCCAAACGGTTTAATCTCATTTCATCAAAGCCTCTTCCTTTTAGACGGACAAACATCTGCTGATAATGTGCACATTAAAACATAGAAAAATACCATTAAGTATACGTTGCACAGTATGAATTTTAGTAAATCTGCTAATGAGATGTCACATGAATCATTTTTAAATGTCTACGTGATACGTACACCTTTGTGTCAAATATCGTATAATACACCTTTTAAAAGTGATAAAAAAAAAATGATAATCTATGATCAACCAAACTAATTTTCCTACGGAAAATCTCTAGTCCATGTTCGCAACACTCCGTGACTAGTTTTTTATATATAATTGGTTTTATGTCATTCTCGTTGATATATTTCATGATGTTGTCCACAAAATGAGAATTATGGAGCATTGGGTGATCTAAAATACCAAAATCTAGAGAACCCAAGAGTTTAATTAGTTCCAACTTTTGTTGTCTGAATTCTGGATCATGAATCCATTCTACATCATGACTCGATTCTGGAGCATGAATCGCAGAATCCAAGAGTTTAATTAGTTCCAACCTTTGTTGTCTGAATTCTGGAGCATGAATCGATTCTAGACCATGAATCACAGCAAGGCGGTTGCTGTCTTCATGCCAGAACATTTTAGCAAACTTTGTGTAAAGATGATGATAATTATCTTTGCCAACAACTACACGAAATTCTTTGTTTTCCGCGTCATCTAAACAAATCCTGTCCATAAAGAAATCTCGCGGACACAGTTCGATCGTTTCTACAATTTTGCGCCTTGCATCTCCAAGAACAACACCGACCATGTCCCCAATAACATTATGACTGAACTTGTATTCTCCTGAATGATCCACATATAGCAGGAAATCTTTCTGATGACTTTGTAACGAAGAGTTTATGTTCTCCATGAATTTTCGGTTAACCTCTATACCAAATATACTTGCAACATACTTTATGTGCTCTGATGCGTTTGCAGGATTTCGTACATCATCTGCTTTTAATCGACCTGTCGGTTCTGACCAGACAATGACCAGTGCTATAAATTTATGAAACATGTCTTCGTCTTTTGCATTATACAACTGTTCAACATATGCTTTGAAGTGGGCCTCTGGATTCTTAAAAAAAAATGCTCCATATTTAATCATATCACTCTGAACAAACAAATTGGCACACTGTGGGAATCCAAAAACAAAATTTTCTGTTTTGTCAATTTGAAGATTTTTCTTTCCCTTGGAAATCAAAACGCATGCGTCGATATCTACGTGGTTTCGTAGAAGCATATCTTCAGATGCATGTCGTTTTGCTCGCGAAAGGAGAATTTCTCTCATCTCTTTATTAGTTAAATCATTTGAAGCTAGATGAACAATATTTCCCTCTTCGTCTTTAAATATTGAAGTATTATTCAAATCATCAAGAGCCTGTTCCTTAATGTAATGACGAGACGTTATAATAACATTTAATCGCTTCGTCTTTGCAGCATGCTCTATTTCACGAAGATACCTCTTCCATTCTGACAGCAAACTGGTGTTCAAAGCTCCAGCACCAAATATATCATCTATAATGACTGTTGTGATATCTTCATTCGTCAAGTCAACATTTCTCCAATCTGATGCATGTGCAAGTAGCACAATGTTTTCAGGTTTCGATCTTTTCAACGCTAGATACGCCGCCATATTTGTTTTGCCTTCGCCAGGGTGTCCAGTTAATACTATCAGATGTTTTTCGTTCAACATCTTGTCAGCCTGATGAAAAAATTGTGTCTCCACATAAAACTTCTTATCATCTTGATACTCTTTGAGGAACAACTTTGTGTTTTCTGTAAATAAAATAATCTAATAAGTTAAACATTGCATCATAATTTGATTCGATTGAACATAAAATTATAAGTGGTGAGTCACTTGATAATTGATTTAATAATAATAATCATAGTAATAACAAGCAAATTCATTGAATTGATATCCCCCGCCAAATGCTTAAACAAGAAAATCTGGAAGTTCTGTACACAACTACTTTTTATATAATCATTCATACACTTTTATAAAAGTTTAATTAAACCTTCAAAAGCAGTTAAATTTTAGAATTGTTCTAAAATAAATAGAGGATATTTGTTGGATTGTGTAGAATATCGATTTTAATTCACGAGTGACCATAGAAAATATATTCCACCGAATCCAAAAAAAATCTTTTTATTTTTGCTTGCAAATGATTATTTTATAAGATCGGCGTGGCGTAGTGGATATGGTGTCCGCCTAGCGATCGGAAGGTCGTGGGTTCGAACCCCACTGGGAGCGTTCCTTTGATCTCCCCCAAAGACACCAAGTACTGGTTCTAGTCCCAGGAAACGGACTCGAGAGCGTTTATACAAGCCAATGGCTTTCGATGAAATCGAGCAAAAACAAGGGCTGTTTGTAAAACATGCATGCCCCCTATATGGGCTATAAGTTGTAGTAGCAGCCATTGTGTGAATACGTTTTTTGTCACTGTGAACAACGGTGGTGGTGGTGGTGGTGGTGGTGGTGAACCATTTTACTGTGTTGAGTCACCGTGACCTTGACCCTTGACCTAGTGACCTGCAAATCAATAGGGGTTTCCTGCCGGTCATGACCAATGTCCCTATGAAGTTTCATGATCCCAGGCATAAGCGTTCTTGAGTTATCATCCGGAAACCATTTTCCTATTTCCAGTCACTGTGACCTTGACCTGTGACCTTTGACCTATTGACCTCAAAATCAATAGGGGTCATCTGCCAGACATGAACAATGTCCCTATGAAGTTTCATGATCCCAGGCGTAAGCGTTCTAGAGTTATCATCCGGAAACCATTTTCCTATTTCCAGTCAACCTTACCACGCAGGGGGAGGTTACACCGGCCGGTTTAGCTAGAAGCTAAGGAGTTTTATTAGTTTGATCATGTAAACACTCGCAAACAATCATGTACATGCTTTTTACACACCCACTTTTGGGGGGGAGCGGGGTACAGTTGTCCTTATCCGTTGTTTTTGTGGCGCGAAACTCGAAAAGTAATGTTGTTGAATGATGGCATTACAAAACTAACAGACAATAAAATTTCGACATTAAACAAAATTAAAAGAACATTTATTGTATAAGTATAAATATGACATAAATATCACATAAAAACTAACATTTAAATTTAAAGATAATAATATTTACGAAGTACAACTTATTTAGTGATAAAATCACGATAACATCGGTTCATGTAGCTTGATATTCGTAAACAAATCAACTTCCAGTGAATAAAAATCCAGACAGATTAGATAAGATAATAATTAAGACATTGAAATATTGGCTTGAAATTTGCAAATTAAAAAAGTGAATTGATACTCGTTTAAATAATTCAATTGTAAATTAGAGAGTAAACTAAGAATTGCAAATAAATGTTTTCTGGAGTTCTTTGTCACTGTATCGAATATGATTATTAATATTATTAGTAAATATTCAAAAAAGAAAAAAACAAAACAGCACTTGATCACGTTTACACATTCATGGTAACACGGCGCATGATTATTTTGTTTGTGTGAAAAACATATGGTTCTTCTTCGTTTGAGTTAGAGTATATCATTTTACCGTGATTATAAAGAAAGTTGATACCATGATAAAGTGTACACGTGACTATTATTAGTATGTGACATTCACGATCATAGCTTGCGATGATATGTTAGTGCACTCTATTTTATATTGTACACAGTGTCAGCTAACTAAGCAAAAAGGCAGAAACACCATTATTTGACATGCACTAGATAACGACTTAACACATATTTCGTGTTAAATTAATAGACTGACAGACAGACAATTGCATCGGCAAATACAATCAGTACATAGACATATAAATATAGGAAACATTTCAATAAAATAGCATGTCAAGGAAATGTGACTGACATAATTGTTAGTTTAATTTAGGAGAATATTCTGAACAAATTCGATGTGGTATACATAGTTTGAGTCTGTGAATTACAGAAACAAAATGGATATAAGATTAATTATTACTACAACTATTCAATAACATTTTACCATTCATATAATCAAATACAATCTACGACGACAAACTTGAGCAGGTAATGCTTATAGTTTGACTATAACAGTGGCATTCAATAGCAGAACTTATATATAACAAACAAATTTTATGTAATATACATGCAAAACAAAAACTATGCAGGAAGCGTTAAAATAATTATAAAGTTGTCTTTTCCTTCTTATTTTAATAATAATATATGATATATACATAGTTTAATTACTATACGAATGCATACATGTGCAAATTATTTAACACTCACATTCTACAAGCGTACCAATTATTACTACAACTATTAAATAACATTTAACCATTCCTATTATCAAATACAATCTACGACGACAAACTTAAGCAAGTAATGCTTATAGCTTTACTATAACAGTGACATTCAATAGCAGAAAGTTATCTATCCTAAAATACATTATCAAGATCACACATCATGGGAAAATCGTGCATACATTATTCGTGATTTCATCACGGATCACTTCAAAATAATGCAACATTTTGCCGCCATTCGCCCAAAATGTCTGAGAGTTTTTTATTATTTAGATTCTTTAAATTTGTGTATTTAATTCCGGTTTATCGACGAAAAAAAAATCAACTATTATTTTTTTTCATTTTGCAAACTTTGTTTAATTATCAGTGGAAAAGTGTTTTTGTTTTTGGTTTTGAAAAAAAAATCGGAACTGCGCAATGTTCGGTACTGATAAATTCACTGTTATTATGTAACTAGTCCTTTAACATACATGTATCAACAATGATTTACTGTATCGGTCATTTAAAAAAAAACAACACATAAGATAATTCTGTTCCAGTCACCTTATATGACATAACATATAATTCAGACCGTTTCTTACGATGACCAGTAATCTTTTATTCATCATTGCGAAAAGTTTGTAATCAATGAACCTATTTTATAAATTCCAGCTATACTACACACACGTACATGCATTTAAATAACACATGACTTAAATTGTGTTAGTTTGGTAAAAATGAGAGGGTATGTTTCAACATAAAAATATACAGGTATATCATATGCAGATAAACGTCAAATAATGATATCCGTTTGCCATGTTCACTCCAGTAATAATTCTGCATCGATGAAAACTGATTTAACATGCGCATTAAATTCACACGTACATGTAGCTGTCATTGAATATAATAACATAAAGCTAGTTTTAAGTCTTGTAAAAAATCAAAGGTAACAAAGTGCTGATACGCTAGTGATAAGGCGATAGCAAACACATGTTCTTGCAACCATAATGCTCACTGAAGTTACGGAGGTAAACGAGCCAATATGAGGTCCATTTTTTGGTGGAGACTGATGGAATTTGCTACTTCGATGTCTATTTTTTGGTTCATGATCTCCACTGTTGTCTGGAGTTGACCGATGTACTTTGCCAGTTCGGCGTTACTTGGCGAAAACGATTTCAGTTTAGTGATACCAATATCATTCAGAATCTTCTCAATCGGTATCACATAATACGGACCGACGTTTGGAACGCCTCCTATTAAAATGCCAATACAAACATAGTCTCCGTCACCATCTTTGACGAATACAGGAGCACCAGAATCGCCATTGTTTGCAAACTTGTTGCGGTTGCGGAGCTGCTCTACTTCAATAAGGTTGTTATACGGTACACTTGTATCGTGCATCAGAATTTCCCTTGTTTCATTCAACCCAAAATTTGCAATCCTTCCTTCCGTATATTCAGTTGTAACTCCGAACTTGTAGCAATTGCCCGCGTATGTTTTGGATGTGAATACTCTTCCAGATGTATATTCGAACTCTATAAAAAAAAGTGATGTACAAACAACGAGTACAAAACTGTTCTAGAATTGAATAATATAAAAGAATTCTGAATCATAAATCAACATCTTTGTTATGACAAGTGTTTTCGATAAAATAACACACATTAACATAAAAAATGAACGATACATACACGTATTATAGTGATGTTCATTCTATTGAAGATTAAACGTTTAAAGGCATTACATTGGCAATTCTCTTTATATTTAGCTTTAATTATTTAACAATATATTTAATGCAAAATATTCATTGTGTTCAATACCTAGGTCTTTATCATCGCTTTTAGGTTGTGGCCATTTCCCATTCACCGGCTTTCGATCGTCTATTCGTATGATTGCGAGGTCGTTTCCTTTATTTGACATCGTGCCTTTAGAACATATGAATTCCACAACATGACCCAATACATGTGGGCTTGCAGGTTGGAAAACGACGTCAACATATGTTTTCTTCAGACCATATTCAATACAATTTCGATGTTCTTCTTTAGTAAGAATGGCGTGCGCACATGTAATTCCACACAAACCGTACGTTGGATGTTCAAAAAATACACCAAGTGTTCCAGTGTTACATTGGCCGTCTACCACTCTTTCAATTCTACATCCCATTCGAATATTATCGAGTGCATCATCTGCGTGATTTCCAAATAATGTGAATATTCCTTCGCGAACGTCGACTTGTATTCCATCATAAACAGTATCAAACGGATACTCTTCAATTGGAATAAATCCTTTTGCAAGAACGTACAAAACAAGTCTTGGTTCGTATACAGGTTCATCGCCCTTCTTGATGTTGCTCGTTTTATAGAGGTTTCCCTGAATAATGCTTAGATATTTATGTTTTGACATCAGATGTTCCGCATTCTTCTTAATGCAATTGTCGAGCATTTCTCTTTCAGTGTCATGCACTCGAATTTGTCTCGATTCCATCGTGTCCGCATACGTTTTAAAACTAGACGTGTCAATAATAACATAATCAATGTGTTTAGTTCTTTTCATTTCTTCAAGTTCTTCAGTACATTCACGGGAAACTTTTTTCTGTTTAACTGCTACAACAATTACCGTCATTTTTGTTGCGTCTTCGCATCTATATGCAGGAAATACAGCGACAACATCTGATAATGTCTCTAATTTAGCAACGTGTTTAGTATAATCATTGATGTCTCTGTTTCTTGGTGGCAATACTTGTATTTGTAATCCTGAAATATTACAAACGTATGAGATCGGGGTATCTCTTACACAAATGTACTATGAACATAGTATAATTGATTACGTGTGGATTTTAATAAAACTGGGCACACCGGGGAGAGAAAGAAACACAAACCATTGAAGCAATAAAGAA